>JAUMJJ010000393.1:0-5000 GCA_033556795.1 Tapera naevia
ACCCTAACCCTAACCCTAACCCTAACCCTAACCCTAACCCTAACCCTAACCCTAACCCTAACCCTAACCCTAACCCTAACCCTAACCCTAACCCTAACCCTAACCCTAACCCTAACCCTAACCCTAACCCTAACCCTAACCCTAACCCTAACCCTAACCCTAACCCTAACCCTAACCCTAACCCTAACCCTAACCCTAACCCTAACCCTAACCCTAACCCTAACCCTAACCCTAACCCTAACCCTAACCCTAACCCTAACCCTAACCCTAACCCTAACCCTAACCCTAACCCTAACCCTAACCCTAACCCTAACCCTAACCCTAACCCTAACCCTAACCCTAACCCTAACCCTAACCCTAACCCTAACCCTAACCCTAACCCTAACCCTAACCCTAACCCTAACCCTAACCCTAACCCTAACCCTAACCCTAACCCTAACCCTAACCCTAACCCTAACCCTAACCCTAACCCTAACCCTAACCCTAACCCTAACCCTAACCCTAACCCTAACCCTAACCCTAACCCTAACCCTAACCCTAACCCTAACCCTAACCCTAACCCTAACCCTAACCCTAACCCTAACCCTAACCCTAACCCTAACCCTAACCCTAACCCTAACCCTAACCCTAACCCTAACCCTAACCCTAACCCTAACCCTAACCCTAACCCTAACCCTAACCCTAACCCTAACCCTAACCCTAACCCTAACCCTAACCCTAACCCTAACCCTAACCCTAACCCTAACCCTAACCCTAACCCTAACCCTAACCCTAACCCTAACCCTAACCCTAACCCTAACCCTAACCCTAACCCTAACCCTAACCCTAACCCTAACCCTAACCCTAACCCTAACCCTAACCCTAACCCTAACCCTAACCCTAACCCTAACCCTAACCCTAACCCTAACCCTAACCCTAACCCTAACCCTAACCCTAACCCTAACCCTAACCCTAACCCTAACCCTAACCCTAACCCTAACCCTAACCCTAACCCTAACCCTAACCCTAACCCTAACCCTAACCCTAACCCTAACCCTAACCCTAACCCTAACCCTAACCCTAACCCTAACCCTAACCCTAACCCTAACCCTAACCCTAACCCTAACCCTAACCCTAACCCTAACCCTAACCCTAACCCTAACCCTAACCCTAACCCTAACCCTAACCCTAACCCTAACCCTAACCCTAACCCTAACCCTAACCCTAACCCTAACCCTAACCCTAACCCTAACCCTAACCCTAACCCTAACCCTAACCCTAACCCTAACCCTAACCCTAACCCTAACCCTAACCCTAACCCTAACCCTAACCCTAACCCTAACCCTAACCCTAACCCTAACCCTAACCCTAACCCTAACCCTAACCCTAACCCTAACCCTAACCCTAACCCTAACCCTAACCCTAACCCTAACCCTAACCCTAACCCTAACCCTAACCCTAACCCTAACCCTAACCCTAACCCTAACCCTAACCCTAACCCTAACCCTAACCCTAACCCTAACCCTAACCCTAACCCTAACCCTAACCCTAACCCTAACCCTAACCCTAACCCTAACCCTAACCCTAACCCTAACCCTAACCCTAACCCTAACCCTAACCCTAACCCTAACCCTAACCCTAACCCTAACCCTAACCCTAACCCTAACCCTAACCCTAACCCTAACCCTAACCCTAACCCTAACCCTAACCCTAACCCTAACCCTAACCCTAACCCTAACCCTAACCCTAACCCTAACCCTAACCCTAACCCTAACCCTAACCCTAACCCTAACCCTAACCCTAACCCTAACCCTAACCCTAACCCTAACCCTAACCCTAACCCTAACCCTAACCCTAACCCTAACCCTAACCCTAACCCTAACCCTAACCCTAACCCTAACCCTAACCCTAACCCTAACCCTAACCCTAACCCTAACCCTAACCCTAACCCTAACCCTAACCCTAACCCTAACCCTAACCCTAACCCTAACCCTAACCCTAACCCTAACCCTAACCCTAACCCTAACCCTAACCCTAACCCTAACCCTAACCCTAACCCTAACCCTAACCCTAACCCTAACCCTAACCCTAACCCTAACCCTAACCCTAACCCTAACCCTAACCCTAACCCTAACCCTAACCCTAACCCTAACCCTAACCCTAACCCTAACCCTAACCCTAACCCTAACCCTAACCCTAACCCTAACCCTAACCCTAACCCTAACCCTAACCCTAACCCTAACCCTAACCCTAACCCTAACCCTAACCCTAACCCTAACCCTAACCCTAACCCTAACCCTAACCCTAACCCTAACCCTAACCCTAACCCTAACCCTAACCCTAACCCTAACCCTAACCCTAACCCTAACCCTAACCCTAACCCTAACCCTAACCCTAACCCTAACCCTAACCCTAACCCTAACCCTAACCCTAACCCTAACCCTAACCCTAACCCTAACCCTAACCCTAACCCTAACCCTAACCCTAACCCTAACCCTAACCCTAACCCTAACCCTAACCCTAACCCTAACCCTAACCCTAACCCTAACCCTAACCCTAACCCTAACCCTAACCCTAACCCTAACCCTAACCCTAACCCTAACCCTAACCCTAACCCTAACCCTAACCCTAACCCTAACCCTAACCCTAACCCTAACCCTAACCCTAACCCTAACCCTAACCCTAACCCTAACCCTAACCCTAACCCTAACCCTAACCCTAACCCTAACCCTAACCCTAACCCTAACCCTAACCCTAACCCTAACCCTAACCCTAACCCTAACCCTAACCCTAACCCTAACCCTAACCCTAACCCTAACCCTAACCCTAACCCTAACCCTAACCCTAACCCTAACCCTAACCCTAACCCTAACCCTAACCCTAACCCTAACCCTAACCCTAACCCTAACCCTAACCCTAACCCTAACCCTAACCCTAACCCTAACCCTAACCCTAACCCTAACCCTAACCCTAACCCTAACCCTAACCCTAACCCTAACCCTAACCCTAACCCTAACCCTAACCCTAACCCTAACCCTAACCCTAACCCTAACCCTAACCCTAACCCTAACCCTAACCCTAACCCTAACCCTAACCCTAACCCTAACCCTAACCCTAACCCTAACCCTAACCCTAACCCTAACCCTAACCCTAACCCTAACCCTAACCCTAACCCTAACCCTAACCCTAACCCTAACCCTAACCCTAACCCTAACCCTAACCCTAACCCTAACCCTAACCCTAACCCTAACCCTAACCCTAACCCTAACCCTAACCCTAACCCTAACCCTAACCCTAACCCTAACCCTAACCCTAACCCTAACCCTAACCCTAACCCTAACCCTAACCCTAACCCTAACCCTAACCCTAACCCTAACCCTAACCCTAACCCTAACCCTAACCCTAACCCTAACCCTAACCCTAACCCTAACCCTAACCCTAACCCTAACCCTAACCCTAACCCTAACCCTAACCCTAACCCTAACCCTAACCCTAACCCTAACCCTAACCCTAACCCTAACCCTAACCCTAACCCTAACCCTAACCCTAACCCTAACCCTAACCCTAACCCTAACCCTAACCCTAACCCTAACCCTAACCCTAACCCTAACCCTAACCCTAACCCTAACCCTAACCCTAACCCTAACCCTAACCCTAACCCTAACCCTAACCCTAACCCTAACCCTAACCCTAACCCTAACCCTAACCCTAACCCTAACCCTAACCCTAACCCTAACCCTAACCCTAACCCTAACCCTAACCCTAACCCTAACCCTAACCCTAACCCTAACCCTAACCCTAACCCTAACCCTAACCCTAACCCTAACCCTAACCCTAACCCTAACCCTAACCCTAACCCTAACCCTAACCCTAACCCTAACCCTAACCCTAACCCTAACCCTAACCCTAACCCTAACCCTAACCCTAACCCTAACCCTAACCCTAACCCTAACCCTAACCCTAACCCTAACCCTAACCCTAACCCTAACCCTAACCCTAACCCTAACCCTAACCCTAACCCTAACCCTAACCCTAACCCTAACCCTAACCCTAACCCTAACCCTAACCCTAACCCTAACCCTAACCCTAACCCTAACCCTAACCCTAACCCTAACCCTAACCCTAACCCTAACCCTAACCCTTAACCCTAACCCTAACCCTAACCCTAACCCTAACCCTAACCCTAACCCTAACCCTAACCCTAACCCTAACCCTAACCCTAACCCTAACCCTAACCCTAACCCTAACCCTAACCCTAACCCTAACCCTAACCCTAACCCTAACCCTAACCCTAACCCTAACCCTAACCCTAACCCTAACCCTAACCCTAACCCTAACCCTAACCCTAACCCTAACCCTAACCCTAACCCTAACCCTAACCCTAACCCTAACCCTAACCCTAACCCTAACCCTAACCCTAACCCTAACCCTAACCCTAACCCTAACCCTAACCCTAACCCTAACCCTAACCCTAACCCTAACCCTAACCCTAACCCTAACCCTAACCCTAACCCTAACCCTAACCCTAACCCTAACCCTAACCCTAACCCTAACCCTAACCCTAACCCTAACCCTAACCCTAACCCTAACCCTAACCCTAACCCTAACCCTAACCCTAACCCTAACCCTAACCCTAACCCTAACCCTAACCCTAACCCTAACCCTAACCCTAACCCTAACCCTAACCCTAACCCTAACCCTAACCCTAACCCTAACCCTAACCCTAACCCTAACCCTAACCCTAACCCTAACCCTAACCCTAACCCTAACCCTAACCCTAACCCTAACCCTAACCCTAACCCTAACCCTAACCCTAACCCTAACCCTAACCCTAACCCTAACCCTAACCCTAACCCTAACCCTAACCCTAACCCTAACCCTAACCCTAACCCTAACCCTAACCCTAACCCTAACCCTAACCCTAACCCTAACCCTAACCCTAACCCTAACCCTAACCCTAACCCTAACCCTAACCCTAACCCTAACCCTAACCCTAACCCTAACCCTAACCCTAACCCTAA
>JAUMJJ010000393.1:10000-175647 GCA_033556795.1 Tapera naevia
GTGTGGATTGTGTTTCAGTTATGTTGTTATTTGTGAGATTTTTGGTGTTGTAGTTAATTTGTGTTTTTGGGTTTAGTGTTGAGGTGTGGTATGGTAATGTGTTTGTTGTAGTGTTTGTGTTATTGTGTTAGTTGTGTATTTTTGTGTTATGATTTTTTTTTAAGTTTCTTATTTGCATATGGTGTTTTGAGTGATGTGGCGTGGTGTGTCTAATTTGCATATTTTGTGATGAGTGATGTGAAGGGGTGTTGATTGTGTGTTTTGTTGTGTTTGTAATTATTGTGTGGTGAAATTTTTTTTTATCTAATTTGCATAATTAATTGTTTAATTATTGGAGTATAATTAATTTGTGAATTCATATTATTATCTTTATGTATAGTATGACTGGAATATCAGTTAGTCTAGTAATAAAAGAAGAAAAAATAATAAGAGGAGGGGGGAAAAAAGAAAAATATTAAAAGGGAGGGTGGGAAAAAGGAGGAAAAAAAGAAAAAATAATAAGGGGGGAAGGATGAAAAAAAGAAAAATGATAAAAAGAGGAGGAGGGGAGGGAAAAGAAGAAAAATAGTAAGAGAAGGGAGGAAAAAAGAAGACATAAAAACTTTTCTAACTTAAAGCACCAATTCTAAGCATGGAAAAAGGACACCACACCACACAGCAAAGTCACCTTTATTCAAATTTTGAGAAGGCTGTGGTTTAAGTATTTGTTTTATTTCTTTATTTTGCAATTTTTTATTTAGTCACCTTATAATGGATACATCTGTTCTTGTGCCAACACCTACATTCAATACAGTACAGAAATTGAAGTGAACTTCCACCCTCTAAACTTCATGACATCATCTTGTGAAACACAGCATTGACAGACCTGAACAAGAACTTAATACTGCTGACATTTAGCAACTTGGCAGGCAGTCTCAAATCGGATCTGAACATCATCGATTCTGGCTATCCCCAGACAGAGCTCCACGTCGAATCTAGTGGTCCCGAGACGCACCTCAACAATGCCCCCCTCTGGCCACCTCCAGGTAGAGCAGGCAAAACCTGTAAAAAAATTAAGTACATAAATGTATTTAATATTCAGTTTAGGGTTTTCTTTTACCTACTGGCCTTAATAAAAATACCTGTATCAGCAGTTGCTCCTGTTCTTACAGCTAGGGTGATCATTACCAGTGCAACACCCACCTAGTAGATTACCATTTTCTTTTCAGCGCAACAAAATCTTTATACCTAATACATTTTTACATCACCTACATTTTCATTTCCACTCAACAATATGCCAGCACTCCACAGGAACAATGTTCCCTGAAGCCTATAAAATTGGCCCTGCCTGTGAAAACCCCGGCCCCGGCTACAGTCTGCACCCAAACCTTGGCGATGACCGTCGCCTCGCAGACCGGCCGGGACCGGGGAAAAAAAAACCCAGCCGGGGGAAAAAAAAAAATCCCCCGGCTGGGGTTTTTTTTTTTCTAATATTGTTCTGAAAATTGCCTGCAAAGCAAAACATTCTACATACAACGTCAAAATCAACAGCTAAACCCAATCGCAACCCCAACCCAAAACCACCCCTCACGCTCAACCCACCCATCCTGCGGCCGGCCCATCACAACGGCCTGTCACACCCAACCTGAAAGGTTCCCCGGGAACGGCGTTCCCGGGGACCTCAAAAATTGGCCCTGCCTGCGAAAACCCCGGCCCCGGCTACGGTCTGCACCCAAACCTTGGCGATGACCGTCGCCTCGCAGACCGGCCGGGACCGGGGAAAAAAAAACCCAGCCGGGGGAAAAAAAAAAATCCCCCGGCTGGGGTTTTTTTTTTTCTAATATTGTTCTGAAAATTGCCTGCAAAGCAAAACATTCTACATACAACGTCAAAATCAACAGCTAAACCCAATCGCAACCCCAACCCAAAACCACCCCTCACGCTCAACCCACCCATCCTGCGGCCGGCCCATCACAGCGGCCTGTCACACCCAACCTGAAAGGTTCCCCGGGAACGGCGTTCCCGGGGACCTCAAAAATTGGCCCTGCCTGCGAAAACCCCGGCCCCGGCTACGGTCTGCACCCAAACCTTGGCGATGACCGTCGCCTCGCAGACCGGCCGGGACCGGGGAAAAAAAACCCAGCCGGGGGAAAAAAAAAAATCCCCCGGCTGGGGTTTTTTTTTTTCTAATATTGTTCTGAAAATTGCCTGCAAAGCAAAACATTCTACATACAACGTCAAAATCAACAGCTAAACCCAATCGCAACCCCAACCCAAAACCACCCCTCACGCTCAACCCACCCATCCTGCGGCCGGCCCATCACAACGGCCTGTCACACCCAACCTGAAAGGTTCCCCGGGAACGGCGTTCCCGGGGACCTCAAAAATTGGCCCTGCCTGCGAAAACCCCGGCCCCGGCTACGGTCTGCACCCAAACCTTGGCGATGACCGTCGCCTCGCAGACCGGCCGGGACCGGGGAAAAAAAAACCCAGCCGGGGGAAAAAAAAAAATCCCCCGGCTGGGGTTTTTTTTTTTCTAATATTGTTCTGAAAATTGCCTGCAAAGCAAAACATTCTACATACAACCTCAAAATCAACAGCTAAACCCAATCGCAACCCCAACCCAAAACCACCCCTCACGCTCAACCCACCCATCCTGCGGCCGGCCCATCACAGCGGCCTGTCACACCCAACCTGAAAGGTTCCCCGGGAACGGCGTTCCCGGGGACCTCAAAAATTGGCCCTGCCTGCGAAAACCCCGGCCCCGGCTACGGTCTGCACCCAAACCTTGGCGATGACCGTCGCCTCGCAGACCGGCCGGGACCGGGGAAAAAAAAACCCAGCCGGGGGAAAAAAAAAAATCCCCCGGCTGGGGTTTTTTTTTTTCTAATATTGTTCTGAAAATTGCCTGCAAAGAAAAACATTCTACATACAACCTCAAAATCAACAGCTAAACCCAATCGCAACCCCAACCCAAAACCACCCCTCACGCTCAACCCACTCATCCTGCGGCCGGCCCATCACAGCGGCCTGTCACACCCAACCTGAAAGGTTCCCCGGGAACGGCGTTCCCGGGGACCTCAAAAATTGGCCCTGCCTGCGAAAACCCCGGCCCCGGCTACGGTCTGCACCCAAACCTTGGCGATGACCGTCGCCTCGCAGACCGGCCGGGACCGGGGAAAAAAAACCCAGCCGGGGGAAAAAAAAAAATCCCCCGGCTGGGGTTTTTTTTTTTCTAATATTGTTCTGAAAATTGCCTGCAAAGCAAAACATTCTGCATACAACGTCAAAATCAACAGCTAAACCCAATCGCAACCCCAACCCAAAACCACCCCTCACGCTCAACCCACCCATCCTGCGGCCGGCCCATCACAACGGCCTGTCACACCCAACCTGAAAGGTTCCCCGGGAACGGCGTTCCCGGGGACCTCAAAAATTGGCCCTGCCTGCGAAAACCCCGGCCCCGGCTACGGTCTGCACCCAAACCTTGGCGATGACCGTCGCCTCGCAGACCGGCCGGGACCGGGGAAAAAAAACCCAGCCGGGGGAAAAAAAAAAATCCCCCGGCTGGGGTTTTTTTTTTTTTCTAATATTGTTCTGAAAATTGCCTGCAAAGCAAAACATTCTACATACAACCTCAAAATCAACAGCTAAACCCAATCGCAACCCCAACCCAAAACCACCCCTCACGCTCAACCCACCCATCCTGCGGCCGGCCCATCACAGCGGCCTGTCACACCCAACCTGAAAGGTTCCCCGGGAACGGCGTTCCCGGGGACCTCAAAAATTGGCCCTGCCTGCGAAAACCCCGGCCCCGGCTACGGTCTGCACCCAAACCTTGGCGATGACCGTCGCCTCGCAGACTGGCCGGGACCGGGGAAAAAAAAACCCAGCCGGGGGAAAAAAAAAAATCCCCCGGCTGGGGTTTTTTTATTCTAATATTGTTATGATAATTGCCTGAAAAGCAAAACTTTCTGCATACAATGACATAGCCAATTCCAAAATCCGAATCACACAGCCCTAAGTCCCACTCCCACCACAAAACCAAACCTCACACTCATCCCACTCATTCTACCTTCTCCTCACCACAACGTACATTACACCCAGGCATTAGGGCTCCCCAGGAACAGCATTCCCAACGGCCGTAAAAACTGGCCCTGCCTGCAAAAACCCCAGTCCCACCTCATCCTGCACCCAAACCTTGACAATGACAATCACCTTGCAGACTGGCTGGGAATAGGGAAAAAAAAAAACCCAGGTCGGTTGAAAAAATAATCCCCCAAATGCTTGGTGTTTTTTTTTTAAGTTATTATTATTGTGATAACTACCTGCGAAGCAAAGCTCCAATCCACTTATAACCCAAAGGAAACAAAAATAAATAACAACCCCCTCCCCAAACTCACCAATTCATTCATCCTAGCACACACACACATATACTCATGTACACATTCATAACGTGGCGCGGCACAACTATGCGTAACATGGCATGGCTTGGCGCGGCACAACTTTGCATAGCATGGCTTGGCGCGGCACAACTTTGCATAGCGTGGCTTGGCGTGGCTTAGCACGCCACAACTTGGCGTAGAGTGGCTTGGCACGACACAACTTGGCGTAACATGGCTTGGTGCGGCACAACTTTGCGTAACATAGCGTGGCACAACTTCACGTAACGCGGCAGAGCGTAACGTAGCATGGCACAGCATAACGTAGCGTGGCACAGCTTCACATAACGCGGCAGAGCTTAACGTAGCATGGCACAGCGTAACGTAGCGTGGCACAGCGTGGCACAACTTCACGTAACATGGCAGAGCGTAACGTAGCGTGGCACAGCATAACATGGCACTGCGTGGCACAGCTTCACGTAACGTGGCAGAGCGTAACGTAGCGTGGCACAGCTTCACGTAACGTGGCAGAGCGTAACGTAGCGTGGCACAGCGTGGCACAACTTCACATAACATGGCAGAGCATAACCTAGCGTGGCACAGCATAACCTAGCGTGGCACAGCATAACCTAGCGTGGCACAGCATAACATAGCGTGGCACAGCATAACATAGCGTGGCACAGCGTGGCACAACTTCACCTAACGTGGCAGAGCGTAACGTAGCATGGCACAGCTTCACGTAACGTGGCAGAGCGTAACGTAGCATGGCACAGCATAACATGGCACTGCGTGGCACAGCTTCACGTAACGTGGCAGAGCGTAACGTAGCGTGGCACAACTTCACGTAACGTGGCGTAGCGTGGCAGAGCGTAACGTAGCGTGCCACGGCCTGGCACAACTTCACATAACGTGGCGTAGCGTGGCAGAGCGTAACGTAGCGTGGCAGAGCGTGGCACAGCGTAACATAGCGTGGCACAGCATGGCACAACTTCACGTAGCGTGGCACAGCGTAACATAGCGTGGCACAGCATGGCACAACTTCACGTAGCGTGGCACAGCGTAACATAGCGTGGCACAGCATGGCACAACTTCACGTAGCGTGGCACAGCGTAACATAGCGTGGCACAGCATGGCACAACTTCACGTAGCGTGGCACAGCGTAACATAGCGTGGCACAGCATGGCACAACTTCACGTAGCGTGGCACAGCGTAACATAGCGTGGCACAGCATGGCACAACTTCACGTAGCGTGGCACAGCGTAACATAGCGTGGCACAGCATGGCACAACTTCACATAGCGTGGCACAGCGTAACATAGCGTGGCACAGCATGGCACAACTTCACGTAGCGTGGCACAGCGTAACATAGCGTGGCACAGCATGGCACAACTTCACGTAACGTGGCAGAGCAGAACTTAGCGTGGCACAACTTCACGTAACGTGGCAGAGCGGAATGTAATGTGGCACGGCGTGGCATAACTTCACGTAATGTGGCAGAGCGTAACGTAGTGTAGCTTGGCGTGGCATAACTTCACGTAATTTGGCAGAGCATAACATGGTACAGCACAGCAGGACATATCTTTACATTACACAACATAACATGGTACACCATAGCATGACAAGGCATCCCTTTACATTACATAACACTGTGTGACATAACTTGACCTAACAGGGCTTTAAGTAACACAGCTTGGCATGGCATAACATGCTCGCTTGCTGGCTGGCATAATGTAACAGCCTCTTGAGCCAATATGCAAGCATGAGATGCCTTTCATCATTATCCTTCAGCACACAGGTTGCCCATCTGCATCTGAAAAACACAACATCAAACAAGTCACAGTGATGCTCAGTGAGAGCCGGACTATGTCAGACATCTCCTTTCCATTCAGGAATACCCTCTCTATTTTAGACTATATCCGAGCAGAATAAAACCCAAACGCTGAACCCCACACCTACCAGATATAACACCCATGGGATTCAAAGGTTCCCATTCTCTCCGGCAGTTCATCATAGTTAGCTTTGCTCATACTCTGCCCCTGTGTAACCTTAAGGCAATGACTGCCATGGCCTGGTTCCCAGGTAGCTGCTTGTTCTGCCATCTACCTTATAGACTGTGCCTACAAGACCTGGGCTTATCAATGTATCAAACTTTGAACATTACTGTGATCATTATGGCTGATACTATCGCTTCTATGCCTTGAGCAGAGCAGCTCCAACGACACACAGATACACATAGACCAACACTGCACACGAGACCAGTGACACAACACCCATACAAGATAAAGCTCTGTAAGAACAAAGACCGGGACAGAGATGCCATTGGGCAGGAAGACCGTGGCAGCCACGAGAAATAAGCAGCAGCCCTTGGAAGAGGGTAAGACAGTGGCCCATTGCAAAGAGATGTGGCCACAACTGGGAGGATGCACGTGTAAGATACTCCGCTTAAAGACCTAAACACTTAGAAAATGTATGGAAGAAGACCCAAAACAGGGACCTAAGAAAATGGATGACCAATGATCAGGGATGTTGACATGGGCTGTGACGCAACTGCAAAGGATGAATTAAGAGATTCTTCCAAGAGTTGAGGCCGATCCACGCTTTTAAGATTGCCGTGCAAGAAAAGCAGTGCCATAATAGCACTGTGCGATGATGCAAGCATTTGAGATGCTAGAGATGGTGCCCAAGGCACATGCTGTATGCCTTTAAAGCAAAGAGGAGATCGAGACCGAGAAAGGTCTGAGACGCAACACACATGTGACATAAAGCACCCAAGGACACAGACTGGAACTGCTCTGCCCGGCACATGCTAGAATGGGACTGATTAAAATCAAACCTATTGCCAATAACTGCCCAAACAGAACTTTTACTGCACATCCCTCTCCCCTACATCACCTTTAAACCCCCTCCTTTCTACTCCCAACCGTCACCTCTATTCCCAGCCCCACGTGAGCCCTGGTCCCTCAACTTATCTTTCAGAGGCCTGAGGGTCTCAAGCCATCCTTGGCAGATAAAGATGAACCCGCATCAGCTGTCTTGGAGGATTCTGCAGCCACAAGGTTCCTCTCCACCGCCTGCAAAAAACACCAAACAGGAAACTAAAATGCTACCGACAGTCAACATCCCACTGCTCAATGTCAGTGTTTTGTACAACACACAATCCTGCCACAAAACTGCCGTGGTCTTTCACTGTCCAGATCCAAGCCAATTCCAGTGTCAGATGCTCCAGCCATGATCACCTGGGGCAACTAAGGCAACAAGAGATGCAAAATTACTGTTGCGATTCTGAGAAATCAGTCCTGTGCTCCCTCTCACTACTGTCCAGCTCACCTCAAAGGCACATCCCATTCCAAAGTTGGCCCAAACGGCACCTACAAAAGCAAATGTAAATGCTCAACTGAGTTGCTGTATCATTCTTAGCTCTTAGGCACTGGCTCAAACAACAGCCTCCTCAACTGCTCGGATCGCATGTTGTCACATGGCTTTGCCCCTCAGAGGCAGCGTGCAGCACCTGCAAAAAACAAAGACGACGATACATGCTCAGATTCTACCCAAAAGCACACATTGCCTGCACCGATTCCTATTTCACCCTCCATTACCTTGACTTCTTGCCCGCTCCGCCTCCATCATCTCATGCTGAGTCTTGCATGCCACCTGTAACACAGAAAGACACAGGTGCTATTATCTTCACCAATAACTCATCACCTGAACTATAACCGCTGCTTCAGTTAACTCTCCATTGCTCTCCTTGCTGGAGTTGCCTCCGGCACCGGCATTCCGCTGTGCTTCTTGCTCTGGGCCTTGAAAGTGAAAAAAATGTGCCCATTATCTAGTCATATAGACATCGGTCACACATTCCTACAGACAGCAACACCAACCCACCTGGCTGCTGCCCTCTGCTCGCCGCTCCATCACCAACCCTTTGTGCGCAGCTCAGCCCTCTGCATCTGAAGAAAAAGCATCACACAAGTCATCCTGATGACACACCATGCCTTAGGAATTCCAGACATCTTGATTCTATTTAGGAATATCACCTCTATTTCACACCACAGCCAGGCAGAACAACAAGCAAAACCCACTACAATCAAATGATAAGCCCCACACCTACCCCACCCTTGGGATTCAAACTGCTCTACTACCGCTCCAGCGGCTTCTCCCAGGAAAATGTGCTCATCCCCTCTGTGGCTGCAAACCTCAGAAAAATCACTCTCCTCGTCTGCTGCGTAGATGCCTATGTGTTCTATAATGGACCGCACGGCCCTGGCCTTCAAAGTCGAAGCCTATACGCGTATTAATCAAAGAACCTTACGGTTATTCTTCTAGCCCATCCTAAGACATCTGTGACACGGGCAGAGCACCTCCAACAACACGCAAACACGCACGGACCAACACCGCAAACGAGACCAATGACGCGACGTCCAGAGGCAAAAGAAATGCCGTCAGAAGAATGACTCCCAGGCCAGAGATGCCATCGGGCAGGAAGGACCACGGGGCTGCGAAGAAGAATCTGCGGCAGCCCTGGAAGAGTGCAAGACCCTGGCCCGTTACAAAGAGATGCGGCCGCAACTGGGAGGATGCGTGTGCAAGAAGGCCCACTTAAAGGCCTGAAGACTTAGTGGATGCAGGAAAAAAGTCCCACCACAGGGATCCAAGAAAGCGGATGACCGATCATCTGGGATGCTGACGTGGGCTGCGATGCCACCGCAAATGATAAATGACCACAATCTTCCAAGAGATGAGGGCGATCCTCGCTTTTAAGATTGCCGTGCAAGAAAAGCAGTGCCACAACAGCACTGTGCGATGGGTACAGGCATTTGAGACGATAGAGGTGGAGGCCAAGGCACGTACCGCTTGCCTCGATAGCAAAGAGGAGATCGAGACCTAAGAAAGATCCGAGACAAAGCACGCAGACAACATAAACCACACAATGACACAGACGCAGGCTGGAACTGCCCTGCCCGGCACGTGCTAGCGTTGGGTCGAGAAGTAATCCTCTCTGCCTTCACCTGCCCAAAGGGGACAACTCCCACACAGCCCTCTCCTCAATGCTAGAAACCCTCCCCGCCCCTCCCAACCTACAGCCCTCTTCCCAGCGCCAGGCCAGCCCTGGTCCCTCCACTTAGCTTTCAGAGGGCCGAGAACCTGAAGACGTCTCTTGCAGAAACACTCAAATGGCAACGGCTGACCGGAATGACCCCGCAGTCACCGGCTTCCTCCGCACTGTCTGCAAGAAAACCAAACACAAATCCAAACCTGTGCTCACAAGTCAAAGTTGCGCTGCTCTGTGCCAACATCTTATACAAGGCATATCCTCCCAGCAGAACTGCCACGGCCTTCTACTCGCCTGCTCCTTGCCCATCCAGACATCAAACGCTGCAGCCGTTGTCTCCTGGGGCACCTAAAGTAACAAAAGACAAAATTACCTTGGCAATTGTGAGGAATCAGTCCCGTGCTCCCTCTCACTACTGCCCGGCTCACCTCAAAGGCTCTTCCCGTTCCAAAGGTGGCCCAAACGGCACCTGCAAAACAAAATGTAAGCGCTCAACTGAGTTACGGTATCACTCTTAGGCAGCGGCTCAAACAACAGCCTCCTCACCTTCTCGGACCACGTGCTGTCCCGTGGCTGTGCCCCTCGGAGGCGGCGTGCGGCACCTGCAAAATACAACGAAGATGACACATGCTCAGATTCTACCCAAAGTACACCTGGCCCACACCGATTCCTGTTTCGCCTGCTGTTACCTTGACTTCTCGTCCGCTCGGCCTCCATCGTCTCACGCTGGCATGCTGAGGCTTGCAAAACACCTGCAATACAGAAAGCAAACAGGTGTTTCTATCTTCACCGAGAACTCACCACCTGAACAATAACCGCTGCCTCAGGTAACCCACCATTGCTCTCCTTGCTCGAGTTGGCTCCGGCACCGGCATTCCGCTTGCTACTTGCTCTGCACCTTGAAAGTGAAAAAAACGTACCCGTTATCTAGTCATATATACACCGGTCACTCGTTCCTACAGACAACGCCAACCCACCTGGCTGTTGCGCTCTTCTCGCCTCTCCTTCACCAGCCTCTGGTATGCAGCTCGTCCGTCTGCACCTGAAGGAAAAACATCACATAAGTCACCCTGATGACACGCAATGGCTTTGCAATTCCAGACATCTTGATTCCATTTAGGAATATCATCTCTATTTCACACTACAGCCAGGCAGAACAACAAGCAAAACTCACTACAATCAAATGATAAGCCCCACGCCTACCCCACCCTTGGAATTCAAACTGCTCTACTACCGCTCCAGCGGCTTCTCCCAGGAAAATGTGCTCATCCCCTCTGTGGCTGCAAACCTCAGAAAAATCACTCTCCTCGTCTGCTGCATAGACGGCTATGACTTCTGTAACGGACCGCACGGCCCTGGCCTTCAAAGCCTAAGCCTATACGCGTATTAATCAAAGAACCTTACGGTTATTCTTCTAGCCCATCCTAAGACCTCTGTGACACGGGCAGAGCACCTCCAACAACACGCAAACACACACGGACCAACACCGCAAACGAGACCAATGACGCGATGTCCAGAGGCAAAAGAAATGCCGTCAGAAGAATGACTCCCAGGCCAGAGATGCCATCGGGCAGGAAGGACCACGGGGCTGCGAAGAAGAATCTGCGGCAGCCCTGGAAGAGTGCAAGACCCTGGCCCGTTACAAAGAGAAGTGGCCGCAACTGGGAGGATGCGTGTGCACGAAGGCCCACTTAAAGGCCTGAAGACTTAGTGGATGCAGGAAAAAAGTCCCACCACAGGGATCCAAGAAAGCAGATGACCGATCATCTGGGATGCTGACATGGGCTGCGATGCCACCGCAAATGATGAATGAACAGAATCTTCCAAGAGATGAGGGTGATCCTCGCTTTTAAGATTGCCGTGCAAGAAAAGCAGTGCCACAACAGCACTGTGCGATGGGTACAGGCATTTGAGACGATAGAGGTGGAGGCCAAGGCGCGTACCGCTTGCCTCGATAGCAAAGAGGAGATCGAGACCTAAGAAAGATCCGAGACAAAGCACGCAGACAACATAAACCACACAATGACACAGACGCAGGCTGGAACTGCCCTGCCCGGCACGTGCTAGCGTTGGGTCGAGAAGTAATCCTCTCTGCCTTCACCTGCCCAAAGGGGACAACTCCCACACAGCCCTCTCCTCAATGCTAGAAACCCTCCCCGCCCCTCCCAACCTACAGCCCTCTTCCCAGCGCCAGGCCAGCCCTGGTCCCTCCACTTAGCTTTCAGAGGGCCGAGGACCTGAAGACGTCTCTTGCAGAAACACTCAAATGGCAACGGCTGACCGGAAAAACCCTGCAGTCACCGGCTTCCTCCGCACTGTCTGCAAGAAAACCAAACACAAATCCAAACCTGTGCTCACAAGTCAAAGTTGCGCTGCTCTGTGCCAACATCTTCTACAAGGCACATCCTCCCAGCAGAACTGCCACGGCCTTCTACTTGCCTGCTCCTTGCCCATCCAGACATCAAACGCTGCGGCCGTTGTCTCCTGGGGCACCTAAAGTAACAAAAGACACAAAATTACCTTGGCAATTGTGAGAAATCAGTCCCGTGCTCCCTCTCACTACTGCCCGGCTCACCTCAAAGGCTCTTTCCGTTCCAAAGGTGGCCCAAATGGCACCAAATGCAAAACAAAATGTAAGCACTCAACTGAGTTACTGTATCACTCTTAGGCAGCGGCTCAAACAACAGCCTCCTCACCTTCTCGGACGGCGTGCTGTCCCGTGGCTGTGCCCCTCAGAGGCGGCGTGCGGCACCTGCAAAATACAACGAAGACGACACATGCTCAGATTCTACCCAAAGTACACCTGGCCCACACCGATTCCTGTTTCACCTGCTGTTACCTTGACTTCTCGTCCGCTCGGCCTCCATCATCTCACGTTGGCATGCTGAGGCTTGCACACCACTTGTAATACAGAAAGCAAACAGGTGTTCCTATCTTCACTGAGAACTCATCACCTGAACAATAACTGCTGCTTCAGGTAACCCACCGTTGCTCTCCTTGCTCGAGTTGGCTCCAGTGAAAAAAAAAAAACAGAAAAAAGATCCTAAGCACAACAAACAAACAGATAGCTTGGCCTGCTCAAAAAGTTGCAGTGAACTGAAAGAACAGCAGAACACTAATCTCAAGGGAGACCAGAAGCTGAATGATCTCCTGATGGAAGGCATGTGGCTTATAAACCCCCAGGCCTTCCCACCATCACCTGGGAATGGGGTGGGGCAAACTCCCACAAAAGGATAAATAGGGGCAGTTCTAAGTTATTGAATCTACCTTACATTTACATCAAGAAAAACACTGAAATGAGAAGTGGGCCTTTACCAGAGGTAATGGTATGAGTTTTTCTATTACAACTTTGTCTATTGTCACAGTTTAGCTCTGACCTAGCTAATTTTAGTAGCTAAAGCTGTGCAGCTGGGCTCCCAAGGTGAAGCAGAAATGTAAATAAGAGGGAAAAGGCTTGCAATGTGAAAACTAAAGCTACAACTTTAATGAAATTATGAAAATAATAGTGATAAGGATTAAAATAATTAGACAGTATTGAAATATGTATAAGTATCTGAGATTGCACTACTGCTCTCACTCTTGATGACCATACATCACACCAAATGCTGTAAGGCAGACACGGGGGAATGGGTCCATGAGAACTGGAAGAGGTGAAACAAGAGAGGGAGGAGTATGAATCCACGTTAGTGGATGATGAGGCTCGAGTGGCACAATGCCAGGATAAACTAGATTTGCTGTAAACCCAAATACTTCTTACAAAGAATGATGCAAATATTCAGAAATTAGTCCTGTGTTGCGATCCCGAGATATGGGATGGTGATACCTGGGACATTAGTGGAGACGAATGTCCTTTAGACCCAGACCCTCTCCCCAAGAATCGGGGAAAATCTCGCCTCTGACCTCCGATTAAAGTGGAAGAGACAGAAGAGCCTGAGAATACCTGTACAGTGACCATCCGCACGTTGCCCTGTCATGCCTCAGAACTAGCCAAGATCCAAGAGTAATATTCGTGGCAGCACTCAGAATCGTAAGTAGAATATTTATGGTGAATATCTTTGACAGGAGGAGACTGAGTTCTGTTAAATTCAGCTGAGGCAGAAGGGTACTATGGTCCTGGAGTCTTTTTAGCCCCCATGCCAGATGACTGGGCTCTCTCTGTAACTATACAAGGAGCACACGGGGTTTCGGGATTAAACGCATAAGAAAAAGGGGAACCTTTGGTGCTTAAAACTGCTGGGCTTTCAGATTGAATAGCCTAACAAAAGGCTGCATATATACAGGCCACACACGATGCAGGGAGAGTAGCTGAATCTCCCACTATGGCTCCTGTGCACCCTGACTGATTCACCCTATTGCTTTGAGGATTACGAGATAGTCTAAAAACATTCACAGCCTCCGTTTGAGACAAGTTAAGCACCGGATGAGCCCAGGTGGGTGGACTCTGTTCCTGGACACAGTCTAAGATACAAACAGTTACAGGAGATGCATGGGGTGAACTTTACAAGAGCGAAGCTCTAGAGACCCTGTTAACTCTAAGAGCAGTAAAAGGGTCTGTTTTGTTCAAAGCTGTGAATGGGTGAAAAAGTATCAAAGTGCAGGAAGAAGGATCCCTAACAGACCCCCCTTTCATTCCAAATGAAATGCGTTGCGGAAAAGGGCACTAGAATTAGGAATATGAAAAAAACCTGTCATATGGGGTATTGATACCAAATTCACAACAATTAGTGGAATTAGTGAGCCAAAAGGAAAGGTTTGGTCCCCTTTCCCCAAGTGCTCCACCAGCTCCACTGCCAGTACCAACGGAACGAGATCTCAACTGGCTCAAAGAAGCTACATCAAAAAATGAGAGGCTCCGGGAATGGTGTTGAGCCACCCTTGCACCCAGGTAATGAATATCTGATGGCTTCCTGATCATGTTTCACCTACTATTGTTTTACTAGTCAGCAAGTGACAACTGTGCTTGGAATTTTTAATACACACTGGAGCCCAGATGTCCACCCGTGCTGCAGCTTTATTTGGATTAAACCAGGAAATCCAGTGATTAAATTTTCTGGAATAGAGGGTGGAAAAAAGGATTGCCCCACTGTAGTTACTAAAATAACCCTCCCAGGAAGCGTGTGAGCTCCCGTGGCACAATTTTTAGTCTTGGACTTAATAAAAATGAACATTAGAATCATAGATTCATCTGACTGGAAAAGGTTAGGTTTCAATCTATTAAAGGGGCAGTCTTGGCAACGACCTGATGGAACAATATTGGAGTTTTGCTTATCAGCCTGCAAAACTACAAGCACAAATTAGATTATTAGAAACAGTCTTCAAATTACTTTCTAAAGAATCAGTAATGTGAAACAGTAGCCTTTACCTGCAGCAGCATTAGCAGGTGTTGGTGAAGTAATCGCAGATCCAGAATCCCAGAAAATAATATCCCAAACACATTCACCCTGTAACTCCTTTGTTTGGCTGGAGAAAAAACCCAATGGGACCTGGAAGCTAACAGTAGATTCTGGGAAGCTAAATGCTGATACTGAGTCTCTTACAGCCGCTGTCCCAAGCATTGCTGACATTATTAGTCAGATTCAAAGTCACAACTGTAGTTGGAAAGCAGCCATAGATGTAAAAATATGTTTTTTTACAGTTCCTCTCCACGACAACGATAAAAAGCAATTTGCATTTCCATTTAAGGACTTTCAATGTACCTTTAACTGACTACTGCAGGGCTGTAAACATTCACCTACGATAGCTCATAATGCCCTTACAAAAATACTAGCCCAATTACATGTAATTTTAGGAATAACAATTTACCGATGACATTAATATCAGGGAGCATGCGAGAATCTGTTCAAGAGCAAATGACAAGGAACGCTGCCTGGCAGAGAAGGACCTTGGGGTGTTGGTTGACAGCCACTGAACGTGAGCCAGCAGCAGCCCAGGTGGCCAAGAAGGCCAATGACATCTTGGCCTGTATCAGAAACAGCATGGCCAGCAAGACCAGGGGAGCGATTTTGCCCCTGCACTCAGCACTGGTGAGGCCTCACCTCGAGGACTGGGTTCAGTTTTGGGCCCCTCACTACAAGAAGGTCATTGAGGGGCTGGGGCATGTCCAGAGAAGAGCAACGAGGCTGGTGAACGGGCTGGAGAACAAGTCTTAGGAGAGGCAGCTGAGGGAACTGGGGTTGTCTAGCCTGGAGAAAAGGAGGCTGAGGAGAGATCTTATCACTATCTACAACTGCCTCAAAGGAGTTTGAAGTGAGGCGGACTCTTTTCCCAAGTGGCAGGTTACAAGATGAGAATAAATGGCCTCAAGTTGCACCACGGGAGGTTCAGATTAGATACCAGGAAAAATGTCTTCACTGAAATAGTTGTCAGGCACTGGAAGAGGCTGTCCAGGGAAGTGGTTGAGTCATCATCCCTGGAGGTATTTAAAATATGGGTAAATGAAGCACTCAGGAGTACGGTTCAGTAGTAGACAGGTCCTGTTGAACTTGATCTCAAAGGTCTTTTCCATCTAAATGATTGTTCGATATGAATTCAACTGTTTTGTTTACTTTGCCAAGTGTATTAAACTGTGCCAAGCCACACATGACGATTTTGGGACGACTTCTCGAGATGGTAAAGACCAAGTTACAGCTGAACCATAGGTACTGTATAATTGCAGCAATTTTGTTCTGCATCATACTCTGAAATTTCATGTAATGAGATATATAAAGCAGAAAGGCTGAAAACCGTAAATAAATTACTCAGACTTTTATTCTGAGAGTACTATCAGAAAACCAGCTCAGGAAAGTATTTGGATTGAAGTGCGCACTAAATTATCTGTTTTCCTAAAGTGAAAATACACCATTGGAAACGTCATAATGGAACACATATCAGCTCACAGCTTGGTGAGGAAGAGCATAATTCAGCTTTTATTTTGCTTACTTGACCAAAAAGCAATGTTCTGAACCAGATTCATTCACCCTATATGAACAACTCCAATTCCTCTGCAAGGGCTCACTACTGATTGTTTTTCACACAGTGCTCTCTACATAAAACTACTTGTAACAGTCACCATATAAATAAAAATGCTCTCCAAAAAATAAAATAAATTCGCGTTTAAGTCGGGCCTAAATTCGCGCTTAAGTGGGGCCTAAATTCAGGCGTGGCATGGCATCACTTGGTGTGGCACAGCGTGGCATCACTTGGCGTGGCGTACCGTGGCGTGGCATCACTTGGCGTGGCGTACCGTGGCATCACTAGGCGTGGCGTGGCACAGCATACCGTGGCATCACTTGGCGGGGCGGGGCATACCGTGGCATCACTTGGCGGGGCATACCGTGGCATCACTTGGCGGGGCGTACCGTGGCATCACTTGGCGTGGCGTACCGTGGCGTGGCATACCTTTACATTACATGGCATAGCGTACCGTGGCCCGGCATCACTTGGCGTGGCATGGCATACCTTTACATTACATGGCATAGCGTACCGTGGCCCGGCATCACTTGGCGTGGCATGGCATACCTTTACATTACATGGCATAGCATAGCGTGGCGTACCGTGGCGCAGCATCACGTGGCGTGGCGTGGCATACCTTTACATTACATGGCATAGCATAGCGTGGCGTACCGTGGCGCGGCGTAGCGTGGCATACCCTTACATTACATGGCATAGCATAGCTCGGCGTACCGTGGCATACCCTTACATTACATGGCATAGCATAGCTCAAACAGCCTCCTCACCTTCTCGGACCGCGTGTTGTCCAGTGGCTGTGCCCCTCGGAGGCGGCGTGCGGCACCTGCAAAATACAACAAAGACAACACATGCTCAGATTCTACCCAAATGCACACGTGGCCCACACCGATTCCTATTCCGCCCTCCATGACCTTGACTTCTCACCCGTTTGGCCTCTGTCGTCTCACGCTCGCATGTTGAGGCTTGCACACCGCCTGTCATACAGAAAGCAAACAGGTGTTTCTACCTTCACCGATAACTCGTCACCTGAACAATAACCTCTGCTTGAGGTAACTTACCGTTCATCTCCTTGCTCAAGTTGGCTCCAGCACCCGCATTCCGCTGTGCTACTTCCTCTGCACCTATAAAGTGAAATAATGTAACCATTATCTAGTCATTTAAACACCGGTCACACATTCCTATAGACAACAATACCGACCCACCTTGCTGCTGTTGATGAGCACCTCCAACAACCCGCAAACATGCACGAACAAACACCGCACACACGACCAATGATGCGAGGACCAGAGGCAAATGAAACGCCGTAAGAAGAATGACTCCCAGGCCAGAGATGACACCGGGCAGGAAGGACCTCGGGGCTGTGAAGAAGATTCTGCACCATCCCTGGAAGAGTGCAAGACCCTGGCCCGTTACGAAGAGATGTGGCCGCAACTGGGAGGATGCGCGTGCAAGAAGCCCCACTTAAAGGCCTAAAGACTTAGCAGATGCAGGGAAAAAAATCCCAGAACAGGGATCCAAGAAAATGGATGACCTATCATCAGGGATGCTGACGTGGGCCACGATGCCACCGCAAATGATGAATGAACAGAATCTTCCAAGAGATGAGGGCGATCCACCCTTTTAAGATTGCCTTGCAAGAAAAGCAGTGTCACAATAGCACTCTGCGATGGGTACAGGCATTTGAGACTATAGAGTTGGAGCCCAAGGCGCATGCTGCTTGCCTCAATAGCAAAGAGGAGATTGAGACCCAAGGAAGGTCCGAGACAAAGCACACAGACAATATAAACCACACAATGACACAGACACAGGCTGGAACTGCCCTGCCCGGCATGTGCTAGCGTTTGGGTTGAGAAGTAATCCTCTCTGCCTTGACCTGCCCAAAGGGGACAATTCCCTCACACCCCTCTCCTCTATGCTAGAAACCCTCCCCAGCCCTCCCAAACTTTAGCCCTCTTCCCAGCTCCAGGCCATCCCTGGTCCCTCCACTTAGGTTTCAGAGGGCCGAGGACCTGAAGGCGTCCCTGGCAGAAACGCTCAAATGGCAATGGCCGACTGGAACGACCCCACAGTCACCGGCTTCCTCTGCACCGCCTGCAAGAAAATTAAACACAAATCAAAACCTGTGCTCGCAAGTCAAAGTTGCACTGCAACTGGACATCTGGGCCCCAGTGTGTATTAAAAATTCCAAACACAGTTGTCGCTTGCTGACTAGTAAAACAATAGTAGGTGAAACACGATCAGGAAGCCATCAGATATTCATTACCTGGGTGTAAGGGTGGCTCAACACCATTCCTGGGGTCTCTCATTTTTGACGTAGCTTCTTTGAGCCAGTTGAGATCTCGTTCAGTTGGTACTGGCCGTGGAGCACTTGGGAAAAGAGGACCAAACCTTTCCTTTAGATTCACTAATTCCACTAATTGTTGTGAAGTTGGTGTCAATACCCCATACGACAGGGTTTTTTTCAGATTCCTAATTCTAGCACCCTTTTCCACAACTCATTTCATTTGGGATGAAAAGTGGGTCTGTTAGGGATCCTTCTTCCTGCACTTTGATCCTTTTTCACCCATTCACAGCTTTGAACAAAACAGACCCTTTTACTACTCTTAGAGTTAAGAGCAAACAGGTGTTTATCTTCACTGAGAACTGATCACCTGAACAATAACCGCTGCTTCAGGTAACTTACCGTTGCTCTCCTTGCTCGAGTTTGCTCCAGCCCAGCATTCCACTGTGCTCCTTGCTCTGCGCCTTCAAAGTTAGAAAATAATAAAAAAAAGCACTAAACCTCCTTTTCATGCTACTGGTTGAATTAATCTGCCACACCACATCCAACCCACCTGGCTGGTGCGCTCTTCTCACCTCTCCATCACCAGCCCTTGGGGCACAGCTCATTCCTCTGCATCTGAAAAGTACAACCTCAAACAAGTCACCTGATGCTGAGTGAGAGCTGAACAATTTGAGACATCTTGTTTCCATTTACGAATACCTTCTCTATTTGTTGGTAGCTAGGGTCCGGCGACCGGAAGACCTTTTGCCTTTAACCATCCACCACACCGGTGTCTGTGAGCTGATGGCCTGAGCGGCCGGGTGGGGCCGCCGTACCATTCCTGAACCAGGTCGAGCCTTCAGAAAATGAAGGCAACATCTATTTTACACTATAGCCAGGCTGAATAAAACCCCAACAAACCCACACTCTAAGCCCCATACCTACGGAATGTGACACTGTTGCAATTTAAACTGCTCCCCTTCACTCAAGTTGTTTATCACAGGTTGTTTTGTTTATACTCTGTGTCTGTGTACCCCTAAGTGACTCCCATGGCCTAGTGTTAATTTGGCTCTTTTATCTGCCCTGCACCTTACAGACTGTTCCTACAAGGCCTGGGCTTATCAACGTACAAACCATAGAATTTTACTGTTATTCTTCTAGACTATTTTATTGGTTCTATATCACAGGCAGAGGAGCTCCAACCACACACAAACATGCACAGACCAGCACTGTATAAGAAACCAGCGACACAACATCCAGAGGCAAAAGAAACTCTGTAAGAACAATGACTCCCCAGCCATAGATGCCATCAAGCACGAAGGCCCAGGGGGCTGCAAAGAACAATCTACAGCAGCCCTGGAAGAGTGGAAGGCTGTGGCCCGTTACAAAGAGATGTGGCCACAACTGGGATGATGCACGTGCAAGAAGCCCCATTTAAAGACCTAAAGACTTGGAGGGTGCAGGGAAAAAAAAAATCCTAGAATAAGGATCCAAGAAACGGATGACCAATGAATGATGCTGATGTGGGCTGCGATGCCACTGCAAACAATGAATGACCAGAATCTTCCAAGAGATGAGGTCGATCCTCGTTTTAAGATTGCCGTGCAAGAAAAAGCAGTGCCCAGTTCAGTTGATTGCCGTGCAAGAAAAAGCAGTGCCCAGTTCAGTTGACACTGTGTGATGAGTAGAGGCATTTGAGACCTTAGAGATTCAAGGCATATGCTGCATGCCTTTAAAGCAAAGAAGAGGTCGAGACCCAATAATGGTACAAAACACAGAAACAGACTACATAAACCACACAGACACAGGTTGGAACTGCCCTGCCTGGCACATGCTAGCACTGGACTAAAAAAAAAAAAAAAACCCAAAAAAAATCAAACCCCTCCCAATATCTATCCCAAGGGTACTCTTCCTGCACAGTCCTCTCCCCTATATTGCTATTAAACCCTTCCCTTCTATTCTCAACCCTTTCCCCTCTTCCCAGCCCCATCCCAGCCCTGGTCCCTCAACTTCGCTTTCAGAAGTCTAGGGGTCTGAAACCATCCTCAGCAGAAGCTCAGCTCAAATCGGCTGCCTGAGAGGATTCTGCAGTCACCAAGTTCCTCTTCAACACCTGCAAGAAAACCAAATAGAAACTAAAATGCTACTGACAGTCAGAATTGCACTGGTCAACATCAGCATCTTGTACAACACCTTCCTCTGCAAAGCTGCCAAGCCAACTCCAATGTCAGATGCTGCAGTCATGATCACCTGGGGCACCTAAGGTAACAAGAGACACAAGATTACTGTTGTGATTGTGAGAAATCAATCCCTTTCTCTCTCTCACTACTGCCCGACTCATTTCAAATACTCCTTCTGTTCCAAAGGCAGCAGTGCACAGCACCTACAAAACCAAAGGTAAAAGCTCAACTGAGTTGCTGGATAATGCTTTGCTCTTAAGACAACCGCCTTGCCAACAACCTCCTCACCTTCTCAGACCTCTTGTAGGCATGAAGCTTCACCTCTCCAAGGTTGAATACAGCACCTGCAATTAAACAAAGCAAAAGACACATGTTCAGATAGTACCCAAAAGCGCAAGTTACTCACAGTGATTCTCCACCTCCTGGTCCTTTACTTTGACTGCTCACCCTCTTGGCCTCCATCACCTCAAGCTGCCATGTTGAGACTTACACATCACGCGTAATACACAAACAGCAAGGGATGCTCATAGCTTCGCAGGCAATGCAACTCCTGAGCAAACTGCTCCTTCAGCCCACTCACCATTGCCATCCTTGCTTGATTCAGCTCTGGTGTCAATATTTCATTTTGCTTCACACCTTCAAAATGAAAACCTCAACCCACAAGCTACCCATATGGCAACCAGTCACATCTTCCTACTGACACCATGGGCTAAGTCACCTTGTTGCTTCGCTCTCCTCTATCATCACCCTTTGGTGTCCAGCTCATCTCTCTGCATTGAAAACAATATTGATTAGTTTAACCAGATGGTGATCAGTAACAACAATTACGATGATCTTGCTCCCATTTAGAAATCCGTCCAGAGTCCAACTACAGCCAGCAAAAAAAAGGGCCAAATTTAAGCCCCACGCATACAAGCCTTAACACGTATGAGATTCAACCTTCTTCCTACCACTCGGCAGCCCCTCCTACGTGGCTCGAATCATCCCCATAGAATACTGTTGAAATGACTGTGTACACAACCTGCCGGGAATACTCAATCCAAGATGGCTGCACAACCTTTGCCTAAACAGCTTGGGTGTATCAACCTATTGACTATGTATTGACTTACTGCTCTTCCACCCTGATTCTACATCGCCAGGCAGAGCAGCTCCAAGCCACACACACAAACACTGGACAGAATGCTATGATTAATACAACTCAAATGATGAGAGAAAATTCTCAGTGATAAGAATGACTCCCAAGACTAGAGACATGGTCCAGCAAGATGATCTGCAGGACCACAAGGGTGAGATGAGCAGGCTCTGTAGCAAGGCCACAAAGAGAAAAGGGTAATGCCTTGTTAACCAGAAACTATCAAAACTGAGATGACGTAGGCACAAGAAGCCTGTCTTCAAGCCCTAAAACTGAGATAACGCAGGGAAGAAATTACTGTCTATGAAGACTGACTGGAGAGTAGAGCTGCTGGCATGGACCACCATTGTGCCACAAGAGATGACCAACCATAAAAATTTAAGACATGAGACTGATCTGTGCTTTAAGCCCATGATACAAGAGAAGAAGATCAAGTGGCTCTGTGCCACTGAGGCATCTGAGACCCTAGGGATTTTACCCAAGGAATGTGCAGTACTTCTTGAGCACAAAGACAATATGAAGGCCCAAGAAAGCTCTAAGACACAGGAGACAGACAGACCACACAGTGACAGACACAGGCTGAAACTGGTCTACCCGGCATGTGCTAGCATTGTGCCAAGGAGTACCCTCTTCCCTATATCTGCCCCAAGGGGACTCTTCCTGCACATCCCTCTCCCCTATGCTGTCTTTAAAACCTCTCTCTGCCATTCCTAACCTTCTCTCCTTCACTAAGCCCCATGCCATCCCTGGTTTCTCAACTCAGCTCTCAAAGAACCAGAGACCTAAAGCCATTCTCAACAGACTGATGAACCCACCTCCCATTCCTCAACCACCCCCCAGCCCCAAAACATTAGAAAGTCCTCCTCTATTCATGGGCTGTCAAAGAAGGAACACTGTTCCTTCCTGACAGTTCCTGCCTTCTATCTGCACCCCCTGACCTTTCGTGTCACTGCTCCTCGGGACCTCCCAAGCCCTTCCCTGTGTTCTACCAGCCCCTCTTACTTTCTGTCATCCCACAGACTCCAGAACCTGCTACAGGCTGGCAAAGTAAGCAAATTTCAGGTTACTTTAACCTAGAAGTCACCTGTTACAAACTGTAAAGCCTTTAGGAAAAATGTGTCATTCGACAAGTAAAGAGGAATGGCAATGGGTTATCCCATAAACAGAAAATGCAGGCAAAGAAAAAGCATCTAGAATAAAATAAATAAAAATGGAAGCTATGAAAATATGTTGCCACCTCTAGACATCCAAAACAAAATTACTGACCTGAGAACAAACAAGCACTACCTGCAGACAGCAAATATACTTAATACATACACTGCTTAGCCTTGACTCACCACAAAGCTCTTACCTCCAAAAGACATTTCTGCTTCTCTAAAATTAAAAAAAAAAAAAAAAAAAAAAAACAGAAAAGAACCAAAAACAAACCAAACAAACAGATAGCTTGGCCTGCTCAAAAAGTTGCAGTGAACTGAAAGAACAGCAGAACACTAATCTCAAAGGAGACCAGAAGCTGAATGAGCTCCTGATGAAAGGCATGTGGCTTATAAACCCCGGGGCCTTCCCACCCATCACCTGGGAATAGAGTGGGGCACACCCCCACAAAAGGATAAATACGAGCAGTTTTAAGTTATTGAATCTGCCTTACATTTACATCAAGAAAAACACTGAATGGAGAAGTGGACCTTTACCAGAGATAATGGTATGAGTTTTTCTATTACAACTTTGTCTATTGTCACAGTTTAGCTCTGACCTAGCTAATTTTAGTAGCTAAAGCTGTGCAGCTGGGCTCCCAAGATGAAGCAGAAATGTAAATAAGAGGGAAAAGGCTTACAATGTGAAAACTAAAGCTACAACTTTAATGAAATTATGAAAATAGTGCTAATGATTAAAATAATTAGACATTATTGAAATATGTATAAATATCTGAGATTGCACTACTACTCTCACCCTTGATGACCATACATCACCACAAATGCTGTAGAGCAGACACGGGGGGCAACGGGTTCATGAGAACTGGAAGAGGTGAAACAAGAGAGGGAGGAGTACGAATCCACATTAGTGGATGATGAGGCTTGAGCAGCACAATGCCAGGATAAACTAGATTTACTGTAAACCGAAATACCTCTTACAAAGAATGATGCAAATATTCAGAAATTAGTCCTGCGTTGTGATCCTGAGATATGGGATGGTGATATCTGGGACTCTAGTGGAGACGAATGTCCTTTTGAACCAGACCCTCTCCCCGAGAATCAGGGAAAAGCTCGCCTCTAACCTCCGAATAAAATGGAAAAGACAGAAGAGTCCAATAATACCTGTTCTGTGACCACCTGTACCCTGTGCTGTCGTGCTTTGGAACTAGCCAAGATCCAAGAGGAACGTTCGTGGTAGCCCTCAGAATTGGAAGTAGAATATTTATGATGAGTATCTTTGACAGGAGGGGACTGAGTTCTGTTAAATTCAGCTAAGGCAACAGGGTACTATGGTCCTGGAGTCCTTTTAGCCCCAATTCCAGATGACTGGGTTCTCTCTATAACTGTACAAGAAGCACGCTGGTCTTCGGGATTAAACCCATAAGGAAAAGGGTTTAGCACTTAAAACTGCTGGGCTTTCAGATTTAACAGCCTAACAAAAGGCTGCATATATTCAGGCCATATACGATGCAGGGAGAGTAGTTGAATCGCCCACTATGGCTCCTGTTCACCCTGACCGATTCACCCCATTTCTTTGAGGATTACCAGATAGTCTAAAAACATTCGTAGCCTCCGTTTGAGACAAGTTAAGGACCGGATGAGCCCAGATGTCCACTGCAACTACCTGATGGAACAATATTGGAGTTTTGCTTATCAGCCTGCAAAACTACAAGCATAAATTAGATTAATAGAAACAGTCTTCAAATTACTTCTTACAGATTCAGTAACGTGAAACAGTAGCCTTTACCTGCAGCAGCATTAGCAGGTATTGGTGAAGTAATCACAGATCCAGAATCCCAGAAAATAATATCCCAAACACATTCACCCTGTAACTCCTTTGTTTGGCTGGAGAAAAAAAAAATAATGGGACCTCGAAGCTAACAGTAGATTCTGGGAAGCTAAATGCTGATACTGAGTCTCTTACAGCTGCTGTCCCAAGTATTGCTGACATGATTAGTCAGATTCAAAGTCACAACTTTAGTTGGATAGCAGTCACAGATGTAAAAATATGGTTTTTTACAGTTCCTCTCCACGACAACGATAAAAAGCAATTTGCATTTCCATTTAAGGACTTTCAATGTACCTTTAACTGACTACTGCAGGGCTATAAATATTCACCTATGATAGCTCATAATTACCCTTACAAAAATATTAGCCCAATTACGTGTAATTCTAGGAATAACAATTTACCAATTTATCGATGACATTAATATCAGGGAGCATGCGAGAATCTGTTCAAGAGCAAATGACAAGGATAACGGCTGAATTACAATACTTGGGAGTGGAAATCTCTCCCTCAAAAATACAAGGGCCGGCGCAATAAGTGAAATTTTTAGTAACAGAATGGATCCAGGATACTATATCTCTCCTGTTGGATACACTGAAAGACATAAAGGATAACCAAGCCCCAGGCTACCTAAAGGGACTGCGGGAAGTTTTGGGAGCCCTCAGGCACTTGAGGAAACATATTCCAGGGTTTTCCACCGTTGCAAGAACATTGTATAGCCTGCCATGAAGGGGAGCGCAATGGGAGTGGAAGGAATTGCATGAACAAGCTTTGCAACCTTCTGTTGCTGAGCTGCAAATATTCCAACAAGTTGGCCCGATACACCCTGTTGACCCACTACAAGTTGAGTGGGGATTTAGTGGATATGGATCCCATTGTAACCTTTGTCGAAAAAGGACCCGAGGGACATCCGTGACCTTTGGGGTTTTATTCTAAGTCTTTTACAGATGCTGAATGTCAGTGTTCAGATTTAGAAAAGGGGCTGTTGTCAGTAGTAAAAGGCCTCCAGTGGTTGGAGCACATACGATCTTCACAGAAAATTATCATCTACGGTCCCTTTAGAATCTTAGATATGGTGGAACAGGGAAGGCCTCCTCGTGTAGGGATTGCTCAAAAACCCATGGGTGGCAAATGACGTGCATATTTAGAAGGAATAATGGATTTAGTTCTTACTGAAGAAAGAACACCCAAAGTATCTAAGTTACAAAAACCTGTAGATACAAGGATAGTATACACTGCCGCTCCAAGCTATCCATCTCCGATCTGGAAGGCCCATCTGTTAACAAATTAATCAGATATTACAGGAGTAGATCTTACGGATACATCTTCTAGAAGAGGGAATGGGAAATGGAACTATACAGCAGCAGCATTAGATATAAAAACGGGACAAACTGAAATAGAAGAGGGTGAAGGCAGCACTCAAGTTGGAGCGCTGAGGGCCATTGTGTTAGCTGCACAGAATAACGCCAAGTACATATATACTAACTCACCTACTGTGTATAAAGGAGCCACAGAGCGGATTACTCAGTGGGCTGCCAATGAGTGGAAGGTTAATAAAGTCCCAGTATGGAGAAATGATAGTTGGAAAGCGTCGTTACAAATAGGAAAGTCCAGTCCTTCATACATCAGATGAGTAAAAGGACATTATTGATAAGAAAAATAGGATTTTAGAATTATAGGTTTAGGTTTATTAAATTTACCAAGCAATACAAATTGTTCAGGTGGCCCTACGTACAGCCTCCCTCCTGGCTGGTCTAAAAACCAGTCCAGCTGAATGAATAAAGGACAGATGCAGATTAGAACAAGTAACTTAAAACAAGGAAATATTATATAAAAAAATTAGCGAGAGGTTAGTATTTTAATCAGGGTTAAGACTATGTAGTTTAACATTAGCTTACAGTGGGGAACCTTTTGAGCTTTCTTAGGTTTTCAGAGGATAGGCTGTTTGGAAAACAGGAGACTGTTGTGACCTAACATTAATCTGCAACTTCTGAAGAAGAACTGAAACGAGACAGCAAAGCACAGATGGCCTAAGAAAGTGGATGTGACAGTTTGTGGAAAAACACCAAGATCTTTCTGAAGATTACCTAATGTTATGTTAAGGGTATATATACAATTATCAATTGTTAGTTGTCTTTGCCATTCACTGAGGTGATGGCCCAACTCCAAGCTATTAATAAATCAAAACCTAGCATTACTCACTGGCTGGCAAAATCCTGTAACAATGATCACAGACAGACAATCCCAGCACTTCTAAATAAAAGGCTGGATTAACTCACCAAAATCAGTACACTTAAGGTTATCTACCAATGAACAAGAATGGAACCGGTTGCTGATGTGGCTACATACAAAGCAGGGGCATTCAGGTATGCGAGACCTGTACACGGAAGGAATATCTCTAGGATGGCCCGTTACTAAGCATATAGCTAAGTCTATAGCTACTTCATGCCTCAACTGTAGATTAAGACAGACAACTGACAGATAGGGCACCTCTGCTGCACCCAAGGGATGGAAAAAGGCTGTGGTATACCTGGCAGGTCGGTTATATTGGCCCACTTCATTTTTCTCAAGAAAAACTTTACGTGTTAGTCGGGATGTAATTAATCTTTACCATTACTACAGCAACCTCCATTAAGGCTACTAGGGGTCAGAATACTGTACAACGCCTAAAGGAGTGGTTTAGTTCCCTCCCACTCTGGAAGGGATCCAGAGTGATAATGGGTCACATATCACTGCTGGGGTGGTGTGAGGAGGAAGGAATTTGATGGATGTTCTGTACCCCCACAAGCAAATAGGTTGGTGGAATGAACTAATGGTCTGATAAAATGGTACGCAAAAATCGGGCAGGCCATTGGGGCAAATTGCCTTCCGTCAGCAATGTATGTAGTCAACAACAGATGGACGGCAGGAGGCAGTCCAGAAATGAAAGATTTTGTATCAGCTGCCAATGCCATTAGTCTCCAATCATGAATAGTCCTGGGACAGTATCCAATGCCTTTCCATATGGGACAGCCAGTATTAGTGAATCTCCCTCATGCAGGGAAGGTACAAATGAGTCTAAAATTCTCAAAGAATAAATATGTGTGGAAGGCACAAGGCCAATCTGGAAAGACCCATTGAATCCTTATCTGATCTTTCTCTCTTTTTAATTGAAGTGAGATCGTCGAGAGAAAACAAGCTGAGTCACAGCATGTTTTTCCCCACAGGAATGAAACAGCAGAAGAACAAGAATGCAGAACTGCTCCTCAACTGAGCCACTGGATTGGACAGAATTGGACTGTTTCCCAGCCCAATTGGTTTTTGTTAGAACAATAATAGAATTTTTGGCTTTAATAATTATTTGGCAACCGCATTGGTAAGACCAAATATTATTATGCCACAGTCGTTTTGATTGTGATCATTCTACCGTGTTGGCTATTATTGTTGAAGTTTAGATTGTGGTTTAGATATTGTTATTGTTAAAGAGTGTGAAGTAATGATGTCTTTAGAAATTTTGGTTTTGATACGTTTATGCGAAGGAAAAACTGTCCCCTTAAAAAGTTGGAATGGAGAAAATGAAATTGTGGCTTTAGGAGAACTGGTAGCCTATTTTTATAATCTCACCAATTTTTGGCCATGTGGAGGCCCATTTGGATTAGAAAATTGGCCATGTACTGTGGTTCTTCTTTCCCCTGAGGTATTAGCGAGCAGTTACAGTCCAGTAAACCTAAAAAAACTGACCTAATGGGACAATTATACCAATCCAAAGTGATTCTGCACAAAGCATACACTGTAGGAAGAGCAAAGAAAAAGATTTTGGTTTTGTTGGGACCAGTCGTCGTAATTTTACTTACTGATTTAGAAACCTGACTTATAAGAATACAAGTTATCTGTTTGTCAATTTTTGGGAATGAACAGATGACAACTGACCCATCTACTTTACACACTCGTGTTCTAATAAGGACTTAGGTGGCACAAGAAAAGTGGATGGCCATGACTATGGAAACAGAGTCCCCACCACGTGTGATTTAATTAAAGGGGTAGAAGCATGGCTATGCAAGAGCTCAGGTCCGTTCAATGGGATCCATTACAGAAATTCTCCGATCAAGCAGAGGAACTCTTATTGGGTTAATGCTCAGGATAATACCAAGTGTTTCACTGCTAAAGCATGATAACTTTGTTCAAGTACATTATTAGACAAAGGGACATGAGCTCTAGGAGGTCATTATTGGATATGTGGTTCAGCTGCTTATAAATTACTACCATCAAACTGGACGAGAACACGTTACATAGGAGTTATTTGCGCCTTATTTTTCTTACTTTCAGAAGAGAGGGATAATGAAGTGAGTGTCTAGGTGTATGATGATTTAAGATAAACTAGGCACTTCATTACTCCCCATCTAACAAAGGGAGGTGGTAGTCAATGATGAAGAAAAGATGAATGGACACCTCAGTGAATCATTGAATATTATGGCCCTGCCACCTGGAACCTCCATGAGCTCATCTATGGCACTCGTGAGCTGATTTATAACTTAAATTGTATTATTCGATTGTGTTGGAGAATGGCTGTGGGAGCGTGGACATGGCTCAAAGGAGGAGCTCTGTGAATTGGCCCTGACAGAAATCAACTGAGCTGGGCTGTGATGAAAAAGTACTGAGAACTTTGCCAAGTCATGCTGACAAGGAGGGAGGTAGTGAGAAAATCCCCAAGAGAAGGTAAAGAAGACCTTGTGACTGTACAGATAAACAACTTAGGAAGTAGGCTAGAATGAGAGCTGGACCCGAGCATATAGCAGTAGCTGCAAGTAGGAGGAGCAAGTAGGAGGAACATGCTAATGTATCTTTAGAGCTCAGCCAATGAATTGCAAGTAGGAGGGGCATGATAATGTAACTTTTAGAGTTAAGTTAATGATTATAGGGCTTTTGGAGCCAAGCCAATGATTATAAGACAAGTGTATGTAAGGGCCAATGATTGTTAAACAAGCCAATGATTGTTAGAAAAGTAGACATGAGTTAAGTAGACATGGGTTATGGTATAGACGTGAATGAGCTTTGCAATAAACCAGAACTTGCTTTACCACTCACATTGAGTTTACTGCATGGTTCTCCTCGCTTGTTACATGATTGCAGGCTGTTTTCGAGTGCTCCTATTGAAGAAACACTCAGGGAATTTAACAGAATAGTTAATTTTTACATGACAATTAAAATAAATAGGAGAAGATAGACATAGGGAAGCTGGGCATTTTCAGATTCATAATTCAGCAGTTAAGGTGAACTTTATTAGTCTAAGTTATTTTTTGATCTGGCCCTAGATCATTGAGAAAACGTTTACCCACAGCTGAAATGCAGAGATGTCTACTTTTAACAGTTTAAAAACTGTTAAAATGGGTCCAGAGGAGGGCTACGATCATCTATGAGGATGATCAAAGGGCTGGAGAACCTCTGCTGTGAGGTCTGGGAGAGTTGGACTTGTTCAGCCTGGAAAAGAGAAGGCTTCGGGGGGACCTCATAGCAGCCTTCCCATACCTGAAGGGGGCCCTACAAGAAAGCTGACAAAGGACTTTTTACAAGGGTTGGTAGTGACAGGACAAGGGGGAATGGCTATAACTGGAAGGGGGGAGGGTTTAGATTAGATCTTAGAAAGAAATTTTTCACAATGAGGGTAGTGAGACACTGGCACGGGTTGCCAAGGAAGGTTGTGGCTGTCGCCTCCCTGGAGGTGTTCAAGGCCAGGTTGGATGGAGTCTTGAGCAGCCTGGTCTAGTGGGAGGTGGCCCCGCCCATGGCGGGGGGGGGGGGGTGTGGAACTGGATGATCTTTAAGGTCCCTTCTAGCCCAAACCATTCTATGAACAAAAAAAAGTGATTTTTTACTTTAAATTATCATAGACAAAATGTTTCTGACCTTGTTAAGACTATTTTCGTAAAAGACTTATCTAAGCCAAAAGAAAACACATTAGTTACAAGTGATCGTTGGGGAAGAAGATTGCTCAGCCTACAGACAAGAAAGATCAATCATAATCTCTATGATAATATACTTTATAGTATATTGGTCAAGCTTATATTGATGTGTCATGAGAAAGACAAACTCACAGGTACAACTATTTCCTCTCGACTCGATTTGAACCCTCGGCTAGTTTCAGTTCCAGTCACCTCCTTTCAGCAAAATTCAATTTGACAGAGATTAGTCCGGCTCTGCATGGCTAAGAGTCAAGCCGGGAGTAACAGCGAGGAGCCGAAGCGCAAAGAACCGAGGCGAGAGGAGGCGAATGAAACAGGGGAGACGAGAGACGCAAATGTCAGCTCCCCGCAAGCAGCGCTTTGGCCCCAGACCCTCGGCAACCCCGGCAGCGGGGCGGTGCCGGCTGCAGTTCCGCGCTGCTACCACGGGACGGCGCTAGCAGCGGCTGCCGGGGGGCGCGTGCCCCGGCGTGGCGGCGCAGAGAGCGGCAGCGCCCGAGCTGCAGTACCCACGGCCGATCACATGGCGGCAGCAAAGAGCTGCGTGAGAAGGAGCATCACCTCACCCGCGCGACACCCGGGCTGCAGTACCGCAGTGCGGCCACACGGCGGCAGCAATGGGACCCTGCACTGTTCGGCTCGAAAAGAATAGCCTGGCAGAGCTGAGCGAAACCGAACCGAGCTCTTGTTTGAATACGTTAAGCATTTTTGAGTACTCAGAGAGGTCTACTTTAACAGTAAGCATATATCTGTTTAAATAAGTCAATACCTGTCTGCCTGCTGAGTTCATCTGATCATAACGCTTGCACTGGTTTTCAGGTGAATTCTCATTTATGAGAACACAGGGGGGAAAAAAAACAGAGAACTGCTAAAACTCCTCAGTAGTCCAGTTACCTTACCCTGCAGCCCATGTTCATTTTTTAGAACTGTCCTCTATCTCATACATCTTATTTATTAAATTAACATTTCTGGATCAAGTTTTTGAATGGAACTGGTTAATAAGCAAATACAGGCTCATTTTAGAGAATTACCTCCCAGATCAACTTGACACATCAATAGCCTGCACAAGCTGAATGAAATGAAGAGGAAATGGGAACCTCACCTAATCCAGCCACACAAACTGACCAAGTACAACTGAGAGAGATCTTTTGCCAGGTAGTATGAAGTGCATTTTTCAGGATGGAATGTTTTTGAATCCTCTTCCCCCGCTCTCGCTGTATGTGAGAAAAGGAGGAAACATTTTACCCTGCTTTTTTATTCTGCTTTTTGGGGTTTTGTTTCGTTGGATTAGGTTTTTATCATTTTTGTTTAAATGTTTTTTTGCTTTTTGGTGTTGGGTGGTAGTTTTGGGGGTTTTCTTGGAGAAAGGGGGTTGTTGCTGTTGTGTTGAATTCCAGCTCTAAAGCCGGTAACCACATCAAGTAGGTTAAAGTCAGTCACATTGCGCAGAGAATCTCATCCTGACAACACTGTCATGTGTGCAGTCATTTTTGAGGTAGACCACAAAGCCTTACACAACCCTACCTGGACAGACAGAGAAAAGTTAAGCCCTATGTGGCCTTAAAGCCCAAGTGCAACCTGTAAAACTATAAAGAGTTATCTATAGCCCTGCTAATCATACAGGTAGCACTGTCAACTTAAAAAAACAAAAATGATTATGTAAGGGAACACCTTCTCTCTGTTGGTTCATTAGGTACACAACAGTAAAAGCCAAAAATCTCTTTTGTGTTCTTTTATGGTTGCAGCCAACAGGTTTATGTTCTGAATCACTACTTGAAATGCATTCCCACATTTAAATGTATTAAAAAAGCATTATGTGTCTCCTGTAAACCAGTAAACTGCAGGAGAGTCAGAATTGAGCCTGAAATTGCACACAATATATTTCATTATGTCTAAGTACGTAGTGAATACCTTGTAATAACTGCTGACACATAACCAGAGGCTGTTTTGTGGGTCTACAAATTGTATCAATGCAGGAGGCCTGAGAACTTGGGAACAGAAACCAGATGTCCTCATTTTGATGGGACACTTGCTATTTTTTTATTATTATTATTATTTTAAAGACTAGCCCATAATTTATCTACTTGCGTGTTTTAGAGTCCCGCATGTAGTTCGCCAGGCAGAGCACTAAAAATTTCTTAGCTCTTTCTGAATCTGAGCTCTGCTTAATACAGCTGTGATGGTTCTTGCCTGCTTTTTCAATATCCTCTGTGAAACCAGCATAAGGATACAGAGCACAAGAATAGAAAGGGGAGAAAGACAAGCTCCTAAATATAAGGATGTGCATCGGAGCATCAGGGAGAGGAAACAAACAAACAATCTCTTTTGGTTTAGTAAATCCACAGAGATATTGAACCTATCCTACATTTTCCTGTCCAGGTTTCTCAGGGCTGAGTTTAACCCAAAGAGGGGTGTCTAGCAGAAACTTCCAAAAGTTCACAGACTGCACTGGATCCAGTTTTAGATGTTCAAAGAATACCATTGCCCTGTGTCCACAAGGCTGAGAAGCCAATTACTGACCTCAATGTTTCCCAGCAGCCTCCTTAGGCCACAGTCAAAAAAGCATGTTTCATTTCACCCTCGGGTCTAAGCATCATCCTGTCAGGACACCGAGGGGACAGGAATCAATCTATAGGGAGGTCTCAGACAGTTTGAAGTGCGGGGCTCAGCCCTGCTGCTGTTACACAGAGCCAGGAATATCTGTCAGTATAAACTGATGGCCCTTTTCTGAGCCAAAAGCTCTGCGCAACTCAGTCATGCTCCCATCTGCAGAATGAAGAAATTTCATTTCCTTATAGGATGACCTGAAAACTACAGCCAGTAAGGGAACTATTAGCAGTTCCTTTTTTCTTCAGGCTTTGTAGTAATTATGTGGAATAAGACACAGAGTGTTTCAATTTTCCACACCAAACCATCACAGAATTGTTCCACCTTATCTCATTCATGCCATACATTTAACCTTTGGATTTCCTGTGGAAATCCCTAGTTAGAGCAGAGTTTCCAGGTAGCTGAATACATGTTTGAGCTTTATGAAAAAGCTTGCTCACATATGTGGTGGAACCTCACTTTAGGCAGCATTTCCTCCGAGAAGCTTAGAGATGAACTAGCCAGCCATAGACAAATAAATATCAAACCTAGAATTATGGGGGGGGAGGGGAATTATGCTTTTACTTCAACTAGAAGAGCTGAAGGAAAGAAAGAAATCATTAGCATATGCCTGAACAAGCCTAAGCAAGCCTAAGCAAGCAGAAACAGGAAATAAGATTGTGGTCACTTTTGAACTCCAGAATGCCCAGTGTTGCCTTCGCAGCCACTTTTATTATTTTCTTTTAACAAGAGAGGCAATCTAAAAGACAGAATCCAGGTTCCCGCTGCCCCGCAAAGAAGGCAAGAAACAGCATTACTCTATCTAAACACAGCAGTAAGACTAGGACAACCTTTCTGGTCCCGTTTTCAGTTGTGTTGTAAAATTTAAATGGAAGCAGATTGAACTTAAATTGCAAACTCAGTACTTCCCTCCTCGTGCAGCATGTGGGCACAAACTCTTCTTTGCGCAAAACAAAAACTATTAAAAAGCCAAGGATACAGGAATATCCTCCCTTTAAACTGAAGAATATTGATCTGGCTCTATTTTCATTTCGCAATTTAAACTTCAGCAACACTGCCTCCCAGCATACCTACAGGAATGCAGTGAAGCAACAGACAAAGCCAGAGAGAGTCGCAAGTGTCCTCTGAGAACGTTGGCCCGGTCTAGTGAAGCGCCAACAAGCATGGTGCACTGACACCTTTGCTAGCACGTACGAGCTGGCTGAGTTGAGGGTACATGGCCATATTTGTGACACCTGCACAGGTTAGACACTAAATATCAAGAACCCCACTAAAACTCCACAGGGAAACCCCAACGGAACCAATATTGATGAGTTTCAAAGAGATTCGCCCAACAACGAGGCTACATCTTCCTTTGTTTAAAGGACACACGGGAATGAATTTAACAAGGCAGGAATTTACAGCTTCTTATGAAATCAATATACGCTTCACAAGATGTTTTTCCTCTGGTATCCTGCAGCTCATCGCTTACCTTTTGTAGACTTCTGGGCAGTGTTTTCATATGCTTTCCTGATTTTAAAAAAACCTAAAATCAACAAATCTCCAATCTTCAAGAACTCTCTCCTAAATAAGATAATCTTTTTCCAACGTTCCACCTGAAGTTTTCCTGTAAAATACCTCATTTTCCTATTCAGACTCATTTTTAAGCGGTTAAGGCAATTGTGATCTTACAGGTACTCACAGAAATTTTTCCAGTAAAATGGCTTCCACTTTTTCTGCCAGAGTTCGCAAAATGTTGTATTTCACTTCTTTTCCTACACTTGCTAGTGACCTAGGAAAGAAACAATACAATTAAAACTATTAATTATTGCCACAGACTTCAGTTTCACTGTTGGTTAAGAGTTCTATGACAAAAAGGGGGACAGTCCTCACCCTACAGTAACAAATTTGTCTATTGTTTGCTCTGCGTTTGCAAACCCTTAAGACACCCTCCAAAATTCATCACTACTGCAGAAGTAAAATATAACAGTAGTTTATCAAAAGGTGACTTCTTCCAACACACATTTTAAATTATATATATCTGGAGAAATCAAAGTGCTTATTTTATCTCTCTGGAATTATGGTCCAAGTCACGTATAAATTAGAACACCAAAATTTCACACTGTACCAATATAAAATTAAACAGTTTTAATATCTTATTCTTGAGCCAGCCACTGATCAAATGAACTGCTGCATACCAAGACTGTGGCAGGGTCAATATAATTTCTGTATCCTTTAGTACAAAGCATTAAAAAAAATTTTGCTCCATCCAAAACTAGCAAAAAAAAAAATAACAGTAAAGGATGTCATAAATTGAAAATTACTTGTTAGGCTTTGAATATAGTGCCCTAGAACTCAAACAGTCATTAAAAATAGAAGACGCATTTGATGGACAAAAAAAACCTCTCCATCTGCAGGGGTCATTGTGCTCATTCCAGTGTACTTTGCACAGACAAGAAGAAAGCGGAGACTTCCTAAATCCTGCACTGTTTCTTCACTAGGGATTCTTCTCCTTTTCATGTCTAAAATAGTGAATGATGACTAGGAAGCAAGCTCTTGGGCGACCAGAGGCAAACCAGTGTGTCCAAGTTCAGCACAGATCTACCTGAAAGGCTAAGGATTGTTATGTCTCTCCACTATCTCAGTGTGAATAATTCAGTAAAAAGCAGTAGCTTTTGTCAACCTAAGTAGAAATAATATAGCACCAATAAAGATCTTGCTATCAAGTGTATAACACATCAAGTTTCAAATCAAAGTGTGCCACAAAGACAGAAAAATCCCCTTTGGTAAATTTTAAAATAAAGACATGCATGCCAATGTCCTTAAGTTGGTTGAGAAGCCTGCATCTAAGCATCAAAACTCTGATGTAAAGCCATCAGATGCATCTCTGGCCACTTTACCAGCTGTTATCCAGAAATGCATTAGTTCAAAGCTGCTTCAGAAGTGCAGGTGCTGCACTATAACAATAAAATGTGAACGACTAATATACAGATTATAACACCTCAATTACTTAGATGTAAAAGATGGATAAAGAACGGAGTTTCAAATTTTCCTTTTCCTGTCCAGTTCAGAATTCGAAATAACCAAATTTTTCCTTTCTCTGGCAGAGGTTAGTACTAAATCAACTGCAAATCCATGCGTAACAATTGTTCTAGTCAACTTTACTTGAACTTTGTGGGTCCTATTTTGAACCAGAAGGGTGTGGGTGCCTGAAAAATTGTGTGGTTTTATGCATTTAAATCCTATGTTCCAATAAGGGACTTCACCTTTCCTTAAAAAGCTTGTCTTCCTCCCTTCGATCACCAGCAAAGTAATTGCTGATCCACTTGCAGAGCACTAAGACATATAAAACTACTTTTTAAGTAGATATCATGACTTCTATATTATAACACACTGAGGCCTGAATCATGCTGCACGGTTTCTGAAAAATATGAGATATCACGGGGTTCGGCCCCATCCAGGTCAAAAATCAGAGTGTTAAAACACACAGCTAAAATATCGTAGGTGCATCACAGGCATAATGCATCAGTTTTCACAATCCTTGAGATAATTCCAGAAGGGCATTATTCTGCCTTACTTGCTGTATTGATTACTTAGGGTCTATTTCAGCAAGTCTAAGTTCTGAAACAAGAACAAGTATCATTTGGCACCTATGTATTTTCTGTACACTATTCTCAGTGACAAAGCCCTCCCTTGCTCTGTAGAGATGCTTCAACATTTACAAAATAAGAAAAAAAATTAATTCTCTTATGGTCTGCAGAAAACATCAACAACAACATTATGGATGAATAAACCATCGGGAATTCAACACATCACAGTTGAAGTGACACAGAAGCAAGATAATTTGGAGCAGAGCTTAGTATTCACTGGCTGCTTTTTGTAATAGAGAGGGGTGGGACAGAATAATCAAGAAAAATTTTTCTTAAATCATATCTGAGAAGCACATGAAACATTTGGTCATGCAGGGAAACATTTCTAGAAATATATCATTTTACCCTCATGACAACAACCTTAATGGCTTAAAAGCATGAAAAAATTAAGGGGTCCAATGAGGGCAGAAACAAAATATGAGATGCATCCCCTTTGAAATTCTGTTTAAAGCAGGCACTATCACTATATATACTTTACTCGATACAGAATAACAGATGGTATTGCTGTTAAATTTGAATTACAAAGAAAGCAGCAATACGCTTATGCTGTTCTGAGCTAAATCTTTACAAATCTGGAAGACAAGAGTGTTAGAAAGTAAGCAAGCTCTTTTTTGAACTTTGGCTAGGGATACTTGATTCTTATTTTCACAGGCAATACTGCCTTTTTTTTTTCTTTTTTTCTTTTTTCTTTTTTTTTTTTTTTTTTTTTTACAATTTTGTTATGGTTCCCTAGGGCTTCATTTCTGTTTTTTCCCTACATCTTTTACCCTGGCGACTATTCCTGAGAGCACTGGAGTCACAGTTGGAAACAGAACAACGTAGTTTAACTTTGAGAGCACCCTATTGAGCTGGAGAATGTTTTTTATCAAACTGAAACAAAGGGAAGAACACCTAACAGTGACGCTGTTATTCTTTAAAAAATGTGCTCAGAGTTCTAGTTCAGCAGAAAGTTGGACTGGAATGTGCCCTCTCCCCTAACTTCTGCAAAGCAGCTGTGGTTTGAAAACACTTGCCAAGTGCTTAGTGGAAAGACAAGCACTGGCCCAAAGTGTCTCCTTCATCAAGACATGTAATTTTTATTTTAAAATATTTGAAGTTTCAATCTCCCAGTGCCACGCACTCACAACATTGAGTCCTGAGGTAAGAGCACTGAACACTTCTCCAAGACATGAGATGTGCATTTGTTTTCTCTATATGAGCTATGCACGCTTTAATTAGAAGGGAGTAATTACAAGGTTATACCTTAGAGATCAGGGCATAAAGCTGGAACGGGAAAGACCCAAGTTCATCATCTCACTCTGTCACAAATAGCAGCACAAGCCTGGCAATTTCCTCAGTTTCCTTGAGTCTTGGTTTCCAGTCTGAAAAGCTGGGATGACTCTAAGGCTCCAGCTCAACATGGCCAAACACAGCAAGGCTGCCTTCGACTTGTAAAAACTTAAAAAGGCACTGAGAAACATTCAGACACTGTAGCAATGTGAACTAATATTTGTTACTTTATCTCCAGTCCCATGGACTGGAAGCTTGGCCCACCCATTTTTCACGAGACAGTCTTCCCTGCAGGAAGAGAAAAGGGACTGCCTCCACAGTAAACTGTCAGTTTTGTCAAGTGTCAGTGTGGTTCTGCAGGCAGCCTGGTGGGATTATCAGACCGGCCGGAGACCTGTCCCTTCCTGATAGATCTAACCCTGCAGGCGTACTTGCCCTTTTTGGCTAACTTACCTCAAGCAGGATGATGGGTTCAAAGACACTCGTGCAAAGGTAGCCAAAACCCACCAAAATACTAGTAAAAGTTAATAATGTAAGAACGTGCTTTCTGGTTGACCAACCATATGCAGCCAGGGTAAGATAAAGAAAGAATGAAGGCAGTGCATCAGTGTTCCCAAGGGCAATAAGGAAGCATCTATGCATGTATGTGCTGCACGGTGCCATTTTTTTCTAATTTTAACAAAATATTACACAGCAGATTCAAACTGCAACAAACCTAGATAATGAGAACTATAATCCCTCAAACCACCATTACCTGAATCCATCCAGAAGTTTGCCTACATTCTAAAAAGGAAAAATGAAACAGGAAAAAAATCATCGCTGATGTAGAGAGGGTCCTCTACTCTCCAACAGTACTTCAACTGTGTTTATGTGATGAGGCAAAAAAACAGGTAGCCAAACCACCAACTAAACCACAAACTGGATCTGGACTATTGCAGACACAGAGGTCTCTACCTAGAGACAAAGGGAGAACAATTGATTTCTAAATAAACATGATATGGTGCTGCTTAGAGAGGAGGTCTACATTTTTAAAAAACATTCTTTTGGTTCTGCTTTGTTAAATAGAGCCTGATGATCCTCCTGTTCAATCTGATATATTGCTTTACTTTCCTTAATCTGCTGTAAGCCACACCAAAAAGTAAAGCCATCGTGTAATCTTCCTTATATTTTACCATCACCATGCAAGGAGAAGACAGTTATTTAACTTTCTTTGAGCCTAAAATAATAGCAAGAAAGGCACAAGGCAAAGAGTAATTGTGTTAGAAGCTTCCATCTGTTGTTTTGCAATTGTATTATACAGACCATGTAGCATCCCAAGAGCGCGGGACCTCAGCAGGAAGGCACAACTAAGAGTGGAACACAAATGAACTTACAAACAGTTGTATCTCTGCTCATGGCCTTGTGTATTGTAAAAGCGTCACATCTCCAAAACGGCATCAAAACCTCTCAGTAACAGCAAGAACAAGCTCCAGCTGTAAGGGCGCTGTAAGCGAGGAGCTTAATGCTGACCTCAAGAGAAGGGAGAGTACACATGGTCAGCATGGGGCAGTGTGACTGCAGCACCCCGGTTCACGAAGTCCTTTTAATATTTTTGGAGGTCTCAGCAGCCTAAATGTACTCCTGCGAAAGCACTCTGCAAAGCTCCCACTCAGCTTCCTAACACCAAGATCAGCCCATGGCAACACCGACGCCAAGGCGCATGGGGTGTACATTTTATTACTCGTGCAACTTAATTTTTAAAATACTTCTACTGCATGCATGTCTATGTTAAAAAAAAGAACCGATGTGAAGGAATTAGATTAGGAATTATACAGAAAGAGATGATTAAACTTCAACTATATGAACATTTTGGGGCATATAAACATTTGTAAAATTTGCTACAGAACTTGTGATTGATGGTTACATAATTGAACCTACAGGAATACCTTTCCAAGGACCTTAATACCATACATTTCATTATTTAATAAATAGAACAAGAAACGGAAACAACTCTGCTTACTATATGACATTTGAAACTGCATGGAATAAATTGAATTTTTTAAAAAAGCATTTGAGTTGCTTATGCACTTCTCTGGAATGCTTTCCAGAGCTATTGCAGATGTGGCTTGTATTGAGAAGCCCACACCTGATAAAACACTGGCGCCAATATTTCAAACAGCCCAAGCTACCAGTGACACGGTCCTGTCACTTATGCAATATTCACAAACTTTTAAAAAAGTTCATTTATAAGCTCTGGTTGAGACCCTAGAATATACACACTGTTGCCTGTTTAAAACAAGGAAGGGAGGAAATCCAGAGATCTTTCCTAGTGCTACTGTCGTAGCTCACCATCTATAAGAAAAGTTAACTGTACGTCCTATGTGTGGTCTTTTGCATGAAAGAACTGGACTTGTAGTCTTTAACTGGAGGCAACAGCTCAGCTGCCTTTGGGAGGCTCCCTGCACGCCCAGGCCGCAGATTGTGACAAGAACACGTAATTCAGTTGGGCTGCCAAGTACCTTTTTGCTCAAAGCTGGACCAACAGCAGGCTAAGCCAGTGTCCTTACATATATGCCAGAGCAGCTGTGTGGTCTTGATTCAAATTTCAGTGGTTGCAAACCCATGCAAAAGAGTTATTTAGAGAAATACAGTCACTTGTTCAGGTATCACTCAGTGATCAAATACTGTCATCAATTTGCATCGCAGAAAGGCATCAAAAATCTTGGGAGAAGCATAGCCCTCCTTTTTCATCAGCGAGAATAGAACCTGGCATCGAGAGACTTGTTAATATCACACCTCAGTCATGACTGTTGAGCAATGAAACTCCATTTCTTCCCCACCCGTCCCAGCTCAGGTATCTCCATGATAAATAGCTCCTCCAAAACTTGTATATCAAATGGTTTGATTCATGAAGTAGATCATGACGCAACACCCAGGTGTAAAACTGGGAGAAAATATCCCTCTGATTTCTTGTGAAAAAAATGAGACCTCAGGGAATTATGTCACAAAGGCACAACAAAAGTCATCTTGCTCTAATCTAATTCTTGCTTTTGCTTGCTACTAAGAAACTACCTTCTAATACCGAACGTACAAGTAACACAAAAGTAATATTAACAGCTTACAATAAGCAAAATGGGTTTACAAATGGCATATTACAGAATGGCTCTGTCACATGGGAAAGTTATACTTGTAGATACGAAAACCAGTATGTTTTTCCAGACAAATCTGAAATTTACATAGCATTGCAGAGCTGCAGGACTTTCCAACAGCACCTCTGTCAAAAGCAGACTCGGATTACAGAGAGTGCTGTATTGCCCGGTGTTACACCCCTTTCTTGTACGGTACAGACACTGCAGTCACTACTACAGGAAAAAGGAGTGCTTCAGGTCTTCTGTTTATGAAAGCGGCAAGGAAAAGACTCAGCTTCTTCAGAAATGCACAGACATTATTATATTTCTAATAAGAAAAAATGTTTCTTTCTGAATTTGTGTTTAACAAGTAAGATAAAAGTGAGGGAGGTTGGTCACATGTACTATTATGTCACACACACAAGCTACCTGAAAAAGAGTTTTGCCTAAGGTGTGACTGACTCTGGTTGGGGGCAGGGGTGTTTGTGGGGTTTTTGTTGTTGTTTGGGGGAGGGGGTTGTTTGGTTGGGGTGTTTCTTTTTGTTAGTTTGTGTTGTTTTGTTTTAAATAGAGTCAAGACAATGACTGCAAGGGTTCTGCAGTATGTAGCTCAATCTCCAGGCCAGGTTCTTCTAAAGATATTGATTTCTAACTTGCAGGACAAAGATAAAAGAAGCTGACAATTTCCCAGCAAAAATCTCACATCTGAGCTTCAAATTCAATGTGCAGCAAATTAGTATTTATATATCTGTATAAGTTTTCTCTACCTTTTGCATATGAAGGACAATGTGAGAATGAAGTGAGCCCCGAGGGTGGTCAGTTTAGCTGGGCAGGCGCTCCAACTGTGACAGAAGATGCTCAAGGGTTTCTTGGGAGCTGCGGACAGCTGAGGCACACCGATGTGCCATTCGTACGTTGTTCTACCGGGATGCTTCCAGCACTGCTGCGTGTGAACTTCCCTTTACCACACGACACGTGGAGAACTGGAAACAGAGTAGTACAATGGCCAGATCAGAACTGCCCAATGTTCAATGATTCCCTCTACATCATGGGAGTCTGTCAGAATCCAGAAAAAGCACTATTGCGATTGTCGCAGCTAACTATGAATTGCTTAAATGGTGGAATGACCTCTCCTGGCCGTCAGTGACCCCTGGCAGTACCTGTTTAAAACACAGTGCTAAGGGAATCACCTGCTGCATTTGGGACTGTAGTTTTCAAGTCACATGCAGAACAGAAGATTCCCTGCTCAATACAAACATGTCTAGAGACGGCTGTGGGATGTCTAATCTCACTAAGAATTAATTTTTCTCAAGTGGTTACAAAAAAGGAGATGAGATGCCTCCTAGCTCTATCACACTGCTTCCATTGTTTGACAGCAGCATCTTCTACAGAGAAGGGGAGCACCTGGGACGCATCCAGGCATCGGAAACATAATCACTTAAGCGCACAAATGGATCAGGGTCACAGCAGTCAAGATTCGCTAGCTATTTGCCAAAGAGAGATGGCTTTTGTAGTTGGTTTCATGAGAAATCATCTACCCTAAGGCAGATAGAAAGTGGAACAGCCTAGTCACTAAGCAGCTTCAATACAAGAGTTGTGACCTAAGAACACACAGAGCAGAATTAGTCCCAAGCACTGGAACAAGTTATGAAGAAAGCTGCTCAAATCAGCAAATAGGAAAACGCAACTTGAAGAGCTGAACAGCCACACACCGAGACAACAGCTGGAAGTAGCCCACAGGACCTTGTCCTGAGTTCTCACTCGTGGTTGGGGGGGGAGACCAAAAAGGTGTCATCTGTAGCAGTAAACAAAATAGCTCCAGTAGCCAACTGGTACAGTGAAACATATCATCAGTGAACCCACATGGCTTCAAGGAGCTGCTCCTTGCAGCCAAGCTGCCTACTGGGACTTGTTACCACATCAGCTTATTTCCAGAACTCAGACTGATCAGTCTTTGGGCCAAGAACCTAAGTACCATTACTGAGGACCAGTCTAACATTTTCACTGCAGGATGACCAAATTTCTGTGCCAGCGTGCAGGCTTTGGCACTGCTTTGTCACTCAGCACAGAGATAACCAGAGACTCAGCCAAAAGGAAAGACCTGAAGCACAAGGATGCCAGCACAAGTTTGGGCTGCCAAAATGCAGCAGAGCTAGACCAAAGCAGAAGGATCCATTCCCCTTTCCAAGAGGTCCCAGATCCCCAAAACACACTGTAATCCCTCTAATGAGCTGGCACCATCTCAAAATGCCAAGGCTGCACAAAAGCCTTGGTTCCCTCTTTGGATACTTCCAAGGACAAAAATTTATTTCATGAATTTTGGCCTACCCAAATTTCTTCTAAGACCAGCGGACACACAAACACAGATAAGTCATGGCAATCAGGCCATGGCACGTAAAAGCATCTGGAGCTTATCTAGAAATGCTCACGATCACTTTAAACGGTGGGATACATGCCCGAGACTTTTGAGAGAAAGTTTTACAGCTATTTGCAATCTGCCAAGTGGAAAAGCACTCTCGGCATGTGGACACCGTACCAGCAAAAGAGGTTATTTATTTCAGATAGTGGGTTGAATCCTGGCCCCATATACAAATAATTCCATAATACATCCACATTTGAGGGCTATGAGCAACAAGAGATTTTTCAAACAGTGCATCAGTTGACAGCTAAAGGGGAAAAATAAAGGGAAAAAAAGAGCTGAGAATTTTTCTGCTGGGAGAGCAGACTGAGAAGAAATTGGAAATTGCGAGCTATAACTTGGTATCGCTACCACCGCTATTCCAGGCTCACAACTGCTGCCCAAAATGTTCCAGAAATTTCTGAATGCTTTGAGACTGGTGCCAAACTAAATGCTATGCACTGCAAGGCTTGAAAGTGGATTTCTAGGCAGGATACCTATAATTACAAGGGAATTCAAAGCAGCTTGAGGGAGGCTTATTAATCTTTTTGTTTAGATCTAAATTCCAAGGTACAAAAGAAAAATATTTTGGCACAAATTGACTGAAGAAAATATTTCTCTGCACGTCCCTCAGGGGTCTGTACTGTACCATTTAATACTTTCATTGATGATATAGGCAGTGAGATCAAGTGCACCCTAAGCAAGTTTGCAGATGACACCGAGCTGAGCAGGGCAGTTGTCACACCAGAAGGATGTGATGTCACCCAGAAGGACCTGGACGAAATGGAGAATCGGGGCTGTGTGAACCTCATGAGGTTCAACAATGCCAAGTGCAAGGTCCTACACCTGGGTCAGGGCAATCCACAGTTTCAATACAGGACGGGGGACAATGTGATTGAGAGCAGCCCTGCAGAGAAAGACTTGGGGTTCTGGGTTGACGAGACAGTCGATGTGAGCCAACAACGTGTGCTCACAGCCCAGAAGGCCAACAGTGTCCTGGGCTGCAGCAAAAGAATTGTGGTCAGCAGGTAAAGGGAGGGGATTCTGCCCTTCTATTCCATTCTCATGAGACTCCACCTGGAGTATTATGTCCAGTTCTGGAATCCCCAACATAAGAATTATATGGAACTGTTAGAACGGGTCCAGAGGAGGCCAGGAAGGTGATCCGAGGGCTGAAGAACCTCTGCTATGAGGATAAGCTGAGAGAGCTGGGGTTGTTCAATCTGGAGAAGAGAAGGCTCCAGGGAAACTTCATAGTGGCCTACTGGTATCTGAGGGGCTACAGGAAAGCTGGGGAGGGGCTTTTTACGAAGGCAAGTAGTGACAGGACAAGGAGGAATGTCTTTACATTGGAATAAGAAAGACTTCGATTAGACTTTAGAAAGCAGTTCTTCACGATGAGGGTAAGGAAGCCCAGGGAAGCTGTGGCTACCCCATTCCTGGAGGTGTTCAAGGCCACTTTGGATGGGACCTTGAGCAGCCTGATCTGTTGGGAGGTTGAAACTAGATGATCTTTAAAGGTCCAACCCAAACCATTATATGATTCTATTTGAGAGGTACATAATTACTTAGCTATTGCAGAAAGAAGTTTTCCTCTGCTGCCAGAGAATGCTTTGCTTACAGTAAAACAAGGCTTTGTATTTTCTCTTCTGCTGACCTATCGAATCACTTCTTTTGGTTAACTCTGCTATATTCCCAAGGGATAAAAATCTCATTATCTGAAAAGCATGCTGAAGTTTGATTAAGTCAGAATTGTTCCATAAAACCTTTGTACAAACTGTTGACCAGTCAAAGCTAATAAATGAGCGTGCATCCTACCCGCATTGAGGGCATACGGAAGTTATATTTCTTGAGATACAAAAGACATTGAATTCTTCTTTGAATTTAATTTTTCAGGAAGAAGAATAAGTGATTTTTTTTATTCCATTGAAAACTGGATTTAAAGATAAGAAAATAAATACCTATACTCATTGAACTGACAAGGTAATGATTGCTACAGGTGCATTTGAGGAAACATGGACGTACAGTTTTTGAAAATACATCCACGCATACCAAAGAAGAGCTTTCATAGTTAACGCAGAAAGATGGACAAGTACAATTGTAAAAAAAAAAAAAAACCACCAGTGTTCTCTTAAATATGGTAATATCTTTATTCTGAGATAATCAATTCCATAAGCTTCGGCACTTGAGTTCATTTAACTCAACATACAGTAATTATTTCATTAACAGAAAATACCCAACCATGTTGCAACTTACAATTATTAAAACACATTTAGTTCTCACCACACAAACAGGGAAGAACACCAGCTATGCTTGGAGCAAGGGGAGGGGTCGTGAGTGAACCACATTTCCAGCTCAGACACACACACATTGAGATGTCGCACATCTCAGGAAAGCTTCAGTAGAGCTACACAAATGACAACAGTTGGGCGTGTAGCCCAGCATCCTAAATACATAACAAAAAAAAAAAGACAACATTAAACTAAAATACTTTTATTAGGGGTTTACATGCTGCTACATGTGCGCTTACAAGCACAACATAGTAGTTTTATTACGCTTTGTGAAAGATACAGTACTCCACTTCCGTACATATCCCCAAAGAAGCTCATTGGCAACTGGTTAATCCAAACTGAAATTTTGCCAAGAGACAAATTGCCAGGCTTGTGCTGCTATTTGTGACAGAGTGAGATGATGAACTTGGGTCTTTCCCGTTCCAGCTTTATGCCCTGATCTCTAAGGTATAACCTTGTAATTACTCCCTTCTAATTAAAGCGTGCATAGCTCATATAGAGAAAACAAATGCACATCTCATGTCTTGGAGAAGTGTTCAGTGCTCTTACCTCAGGACTCAATGTTGTGAGTGCGTGGCACTGGGAGATTGAAACTTCAAATATTTTAAAATAAAAATTACATGTCTTGTAAAATTGCTACATAATAGTGAGAAGTGCTACGTAATTTATAAAACCTGCAGCATTTTTAAAAGGGAAAAAAGTTATAAATTAAGGTTTTGTAGCATATGGTTCCTGTTTTCAGTTCTTCAACCTTCCATGACCCACTTACAAGAATCATAATGATGTTAAACTTTTTAAGCAGAAAACAAAGTAGTAAGAATTGCCCAGGTAGGCACTGTTTTTCTTTACTTTATTCTTACGTTACTTTTTCTTTCAAAAGCTAACCTGATACTGGGAATGACAAAATATTATGATGAAATGTGGGAAATCCATGCTCTGTGAGCCATACAAATCCAAACATAGCCATTGTCTGTTCATTCATGTAATTTCTATGAGATTCTCATAGGGCTGGTTGAAAAGGAAAGATGGGTTTCTGTTGAAGAACGGTTGTGGGAGCGTGGACATGGCTCAAAGGAGGAGCTCTGTGAATCCAGAAGAGCAGCAGGAAGGAGAAGATTCAGATAATGAGAGAGAGACAGTAAATAATGATCAAACTGTTCAAAAGAACAGTCTTGTAGATGTTAGTTCTAAATCTACACAAGTTCAGCTGCATGTTGCATGAATAAATTGGGGAAAAATAGCAAAAGATGCTGTTGAACAAAAGGATTTTTAAATATCAGATCAAATTAACTCGCAAGCTTTCCCAGTGATATATCAAGTAGATAATGCAGGAAATATGACTGGTATACATGATGCTCTCGACTGGAAAATATTAAATAGATTACGAAATACAGTAATTGAGTTGGGAGTGCATAGTAAACCTGCAAGACAAATTTTAAACTGTATTTGGAGTAGCGGGATGTTATGTCCAGAAGATGTTAAGAATATCATGAGGCTTATCTTAAAACAATCTCAACAATTACTTCGGCAAGCCCACTGGCAAAGACTCTGTGAAATGTCTGCTGGTGCTCCCTGACTTCCAAATGATCGCTTAGCTGGAGTAACAGTGAAACAATTGATAGGTATAGGTCCTTTTGCCTCCGTTGCAATGCAGATGCAAACAGGCCCGGATGTGTTTTTCGAATCTATGAGGTTGGCTCGAGAGGCTTTGCAAAGAGTCAAAACTTTGCCAAATACTCCCTCATACATGTCAATCAGGCAAGGAAAAGATGAGTCTTCTGCGTCCTTTCTAGACAGAGACAAAAAACGACAATCTTTTTGATAATTGGCTTGAAAGTCTATTTGGAGGATTGTCCGCCTGGTTGTTATCACTGATCGAAGAAGGATTACGTTGGTTTTTGATTTTAGTAGCAATTGCAGTTGTAGTGAAAATAGCTTATCGTTGTATTCTAAATAATGTCATAAAAAATCATAATGCCTTACTGGCCCAAAAAGAAAAAGGGGGAATTGTTGGAGAATGGTTGCGGGAGCGTGGACATGGCTCAAAGGAGGAGCTCTGTGAATCGGCCCTGACAGGCATCAACTGAGCTGGGCTGTGATGAAAAAGCACTGAGGATTTTGCCGAGTCACGCTGACAAGGAGGGAGGCAGTGAGACAATCCCCAAGAGAAGGTCGAGAAGACCTTGTGACTGATAAACAACTTAAGGAAGTAGGCCAGAGTGAGACTCAGACCCGAGCATATAGCAGTAGCTGCAAGTAGGAGGAACATGCTAATGTAACCTTAGATCTTTGAGGAAGACAATTACAATGTAACTTTTAGAGCTAAGCTAATGATTGTAGGGCCTTTAGAGCTAAGCTAATGATTATAAGACAAGTGTATGTAAGGGCCAATGATTGTTAGACAAGTAGACATGAGTTAAGCAGCCATGAGTTATGGTATAGACGTGAATGAGCTTCACAATAAACCAGAACTTGCTTTACCACTCACATTGAGTCTACTGCATGGATCTCCTCATTCGTCGCAAGGTGTAAACTTGGATTTTAGTATTAGCCTGATGTTGAATGTCAGCATCTGAGTTTATGTTTCAGTAGTCTCTCTTTGGCTTTCACACTCAGCCTTCAAAGTGCTTATGCTGCAGAGAAAACTATTTTTGTGATTTAGCCCTTAACAGCTTTGTGTTTCACTACAAGGGGGGTTGTGCATGTAATTCCCCCTACCCATTTTTTCTTTAAATTCCCTCCAGTTATACAGTTGTTCATGTTACTCCCAGTGTGAAATGGATCACAGGAGCCAGAACCAAACCAAGGACATTGACAATATGCAGCAACTCCAGCAGAGATGCAAAGTGAAATGGGTCCAGCAGCAGCCTCCATGTTGACTTCCAAACACCTCCCTGCATCACAAGGTGAAAGAGAGTTCACTCTGCACAATAGCTCCATTAAGTACCTTTATGGAATAGAGATTGCTAAGCGTATCAAACTGTGCCAAGCCACACATGACAATCTTGGGACAACTGCTCGAGATGGTAAGACCAAGTTACAGTTGAACTATATAGACTGTAAAATTGCAGCAATTTTGTTCTGCTAAAATGTCAAGGCTGAAAAGTCCAATAAAACTATCACAGAGAAGCTGAAAATAAAAGCAGATGCTAGACATGAAAGAAAAGGCTACAGACACAATCATTGCTTACATCAGCTGAATTACACCCCTTCCTACCGCAGAAGTAACTGTGAGCACTGCTGTAACATTGTTAGTCAGGCTCTGATTGCACAATCTGTGAATCCCAAGCATATACATAAAGAAAGTCAGCTGGGGTCCAGTGCCTTTAAGTTACAGAGGAGGGGGAAAGCAAAGACAATAAAGCTCTGCTGCTTGAGACATTCGGAGATCAACACACGTAGATCTTTTCACCAACATTTCTCTGAGCAGAAACTTAGAAGAAAACCCCAGGATAGGAATCTTATAAAGCCACGTGTTAGGAAACACCAGCTTACTCAATGAACTGTCCAACGAGACCAAAAAGAGTGGGAGCTGCAGAGGTACCAAGCACTCGATGAGTGCCGAGAGAAGCCGATTAATGCCGAGCGGCACCGTGGGGAAAGGGGGACCGCGGGGAAAGCAGCGCCGACTCTCAGTGCTGCCGCCCGGTGGGCGCACAGCGGTATTGCAGCCCGGGTGTCGCCCGGGGGCCGTACTCCCCCTCCTCCCATCTCTCTGCTGCCGCCCTGTGGTCGTAAATCGGAACTGCATCTCGGACGCTCCCACTCGGTTCCTCTCCTTTCCCTTCGGCTCCTCTCGGCTTAATTCGGCACCTCTGAGCTGCTCTCGCCTCAATACGGCTCGTCTTTGCTCCTTCTGGCTCGGCTCGGCACCGCTCGGCTATTGTCGCCGCCTCTCGGCTACTCCACACGACTCGACTTGGGTCGGGTCAGCTTCGCTCGGCTCCGTTACGAACCGAGAAAACGGAGAGCAGATGCGCGGAGGCAGGAGTAGCCGAGAGAAGCCAAACAGAGGCGAAAAATACTGAGCAGAGACGAGGAATGCCGAGCTGTGTCGGGAAATACTGAGTTGTGCGGGGAAATGCCAAGAGGAGCTGGGAAAGGCAGAGCGGAGCCGAGAAATGCCGAGCGGAGATGAGAACTGCCAAGAACACCCGAGCGGAGCCGAGAACTGCGGAGCTATCAATAGTACAGATATGGCAGAATTTATGAAAGGACCATTGTTAAAACAATGTGTATTAGAGAATTGTAATAATTTTACAAAGGGCATCCTTGTAAATTGCCTATAGATGCTACCATAGAAACTATGTTGGAATGAATAAGTAGAGCGCCTGTGGGATCACAAGCTATGTTAGTGGAAGCAATCAAAGAGGTGGGCAACAATTTACTTAAGGCACAAGAACAGGCATTTGCAGCTCTTAAAAAGATCCACCGGAGGATTGGTAATGTTGACTGTACCCATGAACCAACGACCACTTGTTCAAGTCACATTTATCCATGGAACTGATAAGAAATAGTTATCAGCACTTTTGGATACCGGTGCCGACATTACCATCGTCCCTACTACTCAATGGCCCACCCACTGGCCTTTACAGAATGTATTAGGAGGAGTAGAAGGGGTAGGTGGAAAAGCACCTGTTCAATGCAGTCAACATTGAGTAAACATTGCCCTTGATGGAAGAGTTGCGACATTTTATGTGACAGTCATGCCCTTACCAACAGGAGTTAACGCACTTAGTGGACGAGATGTGCTAAACCAATTGGGAGCAGTTCTTGCAACCAAATCGCCTTTTTAGCAGCGGTCACTGACAACTGGACTTCCCCGATCCCGTTGCGATGGCTAACAAGTGAGCCTGTTTGGATCGGGCAGTGGCCCTTGAAAAGGGAAATTCTGCAACAGGCACATTTATTAGTGCAAGAACAATTAGCACGGGGTCATCTTAAACCTTCTACCAGTCCTTGTAACACACCCATATTCGTAATTAAGAACAGATCGGGGAAATATCGACTATTACATGACCTAAGGGCAGTGAATCGACAAATACAAGCTATGGGAGCTTTACAACCAGGCCTTCCAAATCCTGCAATGTTACCCACAGGATGGCATCTTTTAATAATTGATTTAAAAGACTGTTTTTTTACAATTCAACTACACCCTAATGATACTCAGAGATTTGCATTTACCCTACCAGCTATAAATAGGGAAGGGCCCGATTTGCGATTTGAATGGACTGTATTACCTCAAGGAATGAAAAATTGTCCCACATTATGTCAATTATTTGTAGATGCAGCTTTAAAACCTGTTCGAAAAGCGTGGCCTCAAACAATTATTTATCATTACATGGATGACATTTTACTTGCTCAAGAACAGCCTTTCACAGTACCACAAGAAAAGGTTTTACAACAGCAACTTCAAACAAATAATCTTGTAATCGCAGTAGAAAACATCCAACGGTCCCCAGTGTGGAAATCCCTTGGATGGAACATTAAGGACTCACAAGTGCGGCCACGAAAATTAGTTATTCACTCAGAAATACGCACTCTAAACGATATACAGAAATTATTAGGAGACTTACAATGGCTACGCCCACTAGCAGGAATTACAAATGACGAATTGGAAGTTTTACATCCCTTGTTAAAGGGAACAGATCCCTCTACCGTTGTTACAGTATCTGAATCACAAAAAAAAAACAAACCAAAAATTCAAGAACTTAGTACTCATGTTGCAGATCGTGCAGTTGATCACATTGACCCAGAATTGCCAGTGGACCTTACCATTTTACATGGACTCAAGAACTTTATCGGTGCACTTACACAGTATAAAAAGAAAAAGGGGGAGATTGTGAGAGTATTAGAATGGATCTTCACTAGCATACAACCAAAAACAACAATCCAAGAAAAAAAAAATTTAGCAGAATTAATTTGCAAAGGAAGAACACGAGTCATAGAAATCACTGGATCAGAACCAAATGTTGTGTACTTACTAATTCGCAGAGAAGATCGTGAATGGTGGCTACAAAATTCACGGGATTTACAATTGAGCCTATTAAGTGAGACCCTAAACATTAAAGTAGGGGCTTTGAAAGCACCTTTGTTGAAATGGATTCGTAATAAGGATTGAATAAAGCGGCCAATATGTAGTGAACGGCCTCTCGTAAATGCTATTACGGTTTATACAGATGCCGGAAAAAAGTTGCAGACAGCAACAGCAACATGACATGAGGACTGTCAGTGGAGACATCAAATCCTCCAAGCCGAGAAAGGCGATTCCTGACAAACATTAGAATTGGCTGCGGTTGTTTGGTCCTTTTTACAATGGATGAACGAGGAATTAAATGTAGTAACTGACTCAACGTATGTAGCAAGTATCGGAAATCGCATTGAAGATGCTTGAATCAAAGAAGTGCAGAACTTATGACTGTTTGAACTGTTACAACAGCTGCAACCAGCCATAAAACAACGCACGTCATCTTACTGTATTATACATATTAGAAGCCATATGCGGGCTGAAGGACTTGGCGAAGGGAATGCACATGCCGATCAACTTGTGTCTGTAACCATCCCAATGGAGGAATTTGTGAAAGGACGAGAGGTGCATAGTGCTTTCCACCAAAATGCACGAGGATTACACCGACAATTTAATATCACCATGGAAGAAGCCAAGGGGATTGTACGATCCTGTCCTACCTGTAGCCACCATGGACCTGGTCTTGGAATTGGTATGAATCCCTGAGGTCTTGAAGCTAGAGAATTGTGGCAAATGGATGTTACCCTTGTAAATGAGTTTGGCAGATTGAAATACGTGCATGTCACAATAGACACCTCTAGTAAATTTATATGGACCACTGCACAAACGGGAGAACGAGCACTCCATGTAATACGACATTTGACGAGTTGTTTTGCTGTTATGGGAGTGCCACAAACAATTAAAACAGATAATGGCCCTGCATATATGAGTGCTAAGATGAGACATTTTTGTCAAACACGGGGAGTGCGTCATGTTACTGGTATTCCAAATTCACCCACAGGACAAGCTATTATTGAAAGAGCACGTCAAACACTGAAACAATATTTGCAAAATTCAATGATATTGTAGACGTACAAGAAAGATGTGTAAAAACTTTGTTTGTATTAAATCATTTATGTATTTTTACAGGTCAAAAGGAGCCACCAGCTTGGGTGCATAAGGACATTAGAACAGTTTTTGTTATGCATAGAGAACCAGAAACCAGCCTGTGGAAGGCTCCTGCAAAAGTAAAATATATGGGAAAAGGTTATATGTGTGTTCTTACCCCTACAGGTCCGAAATGGATTCCCAGCCGCTGGACCAAAGCTGTTGTTGATAATAATCAGCATGCCAACGCTGATCTCAGCAGTGCCAGCGCCCAGTCGTGTGAACTTATGGGTAGCATGGGCAAATAAGACTGGGACACAAGATATTTGTTTAAGTTTGGCTACAGCAACTGAACGCTTTAAGACGTGTTTGATAGGTTTTCCTGAAATTATAGTACAGGATTTTCATGGTTGGACATCAAAGACAATTAAGTGTAACAATGTGACTGTTGCAAATTGTTCAGTGCAATTGATAAATGCCTTAAATCACCCTTTGCTTTGGGACCCTCAAGAAGTTGATCGAGCCTGGCCCGGCATTCCCAGCAAAGCCTTTGGAGGCCCTTGTTATTTAGGCAAATTGACCTTGCTTACAGTCAGCCAAAGAAATTGGGTAAATAGTACCACAGCAGCACATAGACAAAAAAAGGTCTGTTCATCAATTACAAGCAACTTGTGATGATAATGTAAAATTATGGTCACACACAGCCAACATATTTGCATCTTTAGTGCCTGGAGTGGGTACCGCACAAGCATTGAGGCAACTCGAAAGCCTAGCACGTTGGTCAGTGAAACAAGCCAATGTGACCACCAAAGTTTTGGCAGAAATGGCTCAAGACACAGCTAGTCTACGTCATGCAATACTACAAAATTGAGTAGCCATCGATTTTTTGTTACTAGCACAAGCACACGGCTGCAAAGATATTGAAGGAATGTGTCGTTTCAATCTCTCTGATCATAGTGCCTCAAATCGCAGCCAATTAAGATGGTTACGTGAACACAGAAAACGCGTTACCGAAAACGACAATCCTTTTCATAATTGGCTTGAATCTCTATTTGGAGGATTGTCTCCCTGGTTGTTATCACTGATCAAAGAAGGATTACGTTGGCTTTTGATTTTAGTAGCAATTGCAGTTGTAGTGAAAATAGCTTATCGTTGTATTCTAAATAATGTCATAAACAATCATAATGCTTTGCTGGCCCAAAAAGAAAAAGGGGGAATTGTTGGAGAATGGTTGCGGGAGCATGGACATGGCTCAAAGGAGGAGCTCTGTGAATCGGTCCTGACAGGCATCAACTGAGCTGGGCTGTGATGAAAAAGTACTGAGGATTTTGCCGAGTCACGCTGACAAGGAGGGAGGCAGTGAGACAATCCCCAAGAGAAGGTCGAGAAGACCTTGTGACTGATAAACAACTTAAGGAAGTAGGCCAGAGTGAGACCCGGACCCGAGCATATAGCAGTAGCTGCAAGTAGGAGGAACATGCTAATATAACCTTAGATCTTTGAGGAAGAGCATTACAATGTAACTTTTAGAGCTACGCTAATGATTGTAGGGCCTTTAGAGCTAAGCTAATGATTGTAAGACAAGCATATGTAAGGGGCAATGATTGTTAGACAAGCCAACGATTGTTAGACAAGTAGACACGAGTTAAGTAGACATGGGCTGTGAGGTAGTCATGAATGAGCTTCGCAATAAACCAGAACTTGCTCTAGCACTCATATTGAGTCTATTGCATGGTTCTCCTCGCTTGTTACAGGTTTCCACTGTCACAGACTTAGTTCCTTTAGGAGGAACTAAGGGGACAGATATACTTCTGTAGCCTTGCCAGCTGCTGCAAAGCAGAAGCCAATTTCTTCTATCACAGTGCAACTACTAACACAGTGCACTCACAGGAACTCATCACACAAGTTGTACACCAACAGCTCCTTGTGGTTCCTAGGGACAACGCAGGAATTTTTGAAGCAAGTTTCAGTCTTCAATAGCCCAAAAATCATTAGCTAGGAGTAAGATGCGGGGTTGGGAACTACAGCTTTAGCTGAGTCTGCAAGAGGACGGGTTCAACAACTGCTCTATGCCTTCCCATGTTTGTCCTTAAGGGCTACCTAACAAATCAGTTATACGTGCCAGCTCCTTGTAATTAGAACTTCACAGCAGATTACCAAAGCGTGCACTGGAACCTGACATTGATGAATAACTAATTACTGGTTTACCTGTCAAAAACAAGCTGGAATCCTGCTCATTTCTTTATCAAATACCCAAAACCCAACAGTTGCACACACTGTAACATAAGAAGGAATTTTATGCCCTGCCACCTCCATTGAGAACAGCATTAGATTATTTTGTCTGTGAGAAAAATAACATGAAAATATAGACTTAAGATTGTTAATTTACAGGTGAGCTGAGCTAGAAAGTTTCACATTAGATCTTAATTTATCTCAAAACCCTCATTCCCTTTTAAGTTGAAAAACTGTCCACAAACATCACCTGAAACAAAAGACATAATTTGAGAACATCTTGCCGATATAAATGTGCAATTTGCACTTTCTATACTACTTCTGAAAATTATATCAAAATCGGCTGGGGAGCAGTGGCTGGAGAGCTCTCCAGCAGAGAAGGACCTGGGGGTGTTGGTTGACAGCGGCTGAACACAAGCCAGCAGTAGCCCAGGTGGCCAAGAAGGCCAATGGCATCTTGGCCTGTATCAGAAACAGCACAGTCAGCAGGAGCAGGGCAGTGATTGTGCCCCTGCACTCAGCACTGGTGAGGCCTCACCTCGCAGACCGGATTCAGTTTTGGGCCCCTCACTACAAGAAGGTCATTGAGGGGCTGGAGCATGTCCAGAGAAGAGCAATGAGGCTGGTGAACGGGCTGGAGAACAAGTCTTAGAAGAGGAAGCTTGAGGGAGTGGAGTTGTTTAGCCTGGAGAAAAGGAGGCTGAGGAGAGGCCTTATCGCTATCTACAACTCCTCAAAAGAGACTGAAGTGAAGCAGACACTTTTCCCAAGTGACAGGTTACAAGATGAGAAGAAAGGGCCTCAAGTTGCACCACGGGAGGTTAAGATTAGATACCAGGAAAAACATCTTTGCCGAAATAGTTGTCAGGCGCTGGAAGAGGCTGCCCAGGGAAGTGGTTGAGTCAGCATCCCTGGAGGTATTTAAAATATAGGTAAACGAAGCGCTCAGGAATATGGTTCAGTAGTAGACAGGTACTGTCAGACTTGAACTCAAAGGTCCTTTCCAACCAAATGATTGTATGATATGAATTAAACTATTTTGTTTACTTTCATTATGTCATTATGAGGAAAAAACATTAATGATTTCTGCAGCTTCCAAGTAAACAAGTTAAGATTTTCCTTTGAGGAGGTTTTGAAAACAGCCTTTTATTTGCTTTTTGTAAGTGCTTAAGTGTTTGAGTAACGCACTGCTTTTTTTCTGTGTATTTTGAAGTAAGTTTGAGTTTAAAGTAAGAAGTATGAAGACATTGAAAATCTGAAAAATATAGACAGGAAAGAAAGAAGATTTATTTGATGGTGAAATAAGTAATTTATTGAAGCAAGCAGTACCACAACTGATGTTGTAAAGTCATACCCATTAATGCATTTAGTTATGTGAGAGTTAAGGCCACAGACATTCACACGTATTTATAAAACATGCTATAAATCTAGAAGTGCTCAACTCCAAAGAGTCTGTCTTTCAATTGGAGTGGCTAACATAATTCGTGTCGTGAACCTTAGTTCAGAAAAGAGTTCATCAGGTAATAAACAATTGGAGGAATGTTCAGTTCTTTGTGAAATAATTTATTACCTTCCTCAGCAAAGTACTATCACAGATGTTAATATCAACAAATCAGATACAGAGCACTCAAAACGTTTGGAAGGAAAAGAAAAAATACTCTGCTAGTTGTAGCAAGTATAGCCTGTTTACAACAGAAGATGGCTTGAAATCAGAACCAGAACGAATCCCCTACAAATTCAAGGAATTTAGTTGATTTCCCTAAGAAATTATAAGCTAGGTGGTGTTGGAGAATGGTTGCGGGAGTGTGGACATGGCTCAAAGGAGGAGCTCTGTGAATCGGCCCTGACAGAAATCAACCGAGCCGCGCTGTGATGAAAAAGTACTGAGGATTTTGCCGACTAACGCTGACAAAGCAGGGAGGCAGTGAGAAAATCCCCAAGAGAAGGTCAAGACGACCTTGTGACTGATAAACAACTTAAGGAAGTAGGCCAGAGTGAGACCCGAGCATATAGCAGTAGCTGCAAGTAGGAGGAGCAAGTAGGAGGAACATGCTAATGTAACCTTTAGAGCTAAGCCAATGATTGCAAGTAGGACGAGTATGACAATGTAACTTTTAGAGCTAAGCTAATGATTGTAGGGCCTTTAGAGCTAAACTAATGATTGTAAGACAAGTGTATGTAAGGGCCAATGATTGCTAGACAAGTAGACATGAGTTCAGCAGACATGAGTTATGGTATAGACGTGAATGAGCTTTGCAATAAACCAGAACTTGCTTTAGCACTCACATTGAGTCTACTGCATGGATCTCCTCATTCATCGCAAGGTGTAAACTTGGATGTTAGTATTAGCCTGATGTTGAATGTCAGCATCTGAGTTTATTTTTCAGTAGTCTCTCTTTGGCTTTCACACTCAGCCTTCAAAGTGCTTATGCTGCAGAGAAAACTATTTTTGTGATTTAGCCCTTAACAGCTTTGTGTTTCACTACAAGGGAGTTTGTCCATGTAATCCCCCCTCCCCATTTTTTCTTTAAATTCCCTCCAGTTATACAGTTGGTCAGGTTACTCCCAATGTGAAATGGATCACAAGAGCCAGAACCAAACCAAGGACGTTTACAATATGCAGCAACTCCAGCAGAGATGCAAAGTGAAACGGGTCCAGCAGTAGTTTAAATCGGGCCTAAAGTCAGGTTTAAATCGGGTTTATATTGATGTGTCATGAGAAAGACAAACTCACAGGCACAACCATTTCCTCTCGACTCGATTTGAACACTCGGCTAGTTTCAGTTCCAGTCACCTCCTTTCAGCAAAATTCGATTTGGCAGAGATTGGTCCGGCTCTGCACGGCTCAGAGTCAAGCCGGGAGTAACAGCAAGGAGCCAAAGTGCGACGAACCGAGGCTAGTGGAGCAGGGGAGGTGGGAGACGCAAATGTCAGCCCTCTGCAAGCAGCGCGTTTACCCCAGACCCTCGGCAACCCCGGCAGCGGAACGGTGCCGGCTGCAGTTCCGCGTTGCTACCATGGGACGGCGCTAGGAGCGGCTGCCGGCGGGGCATAGCCCCGGCGCTGCAGCGCCGAGAACGACAGCGCCCGAGCTGCAGTACCCACGGTCGATCACATGGCGGCAGCAGAGAGCTGCGTGAGAGGGAGCATCACCGCACCCGCGCGACACCCGGGCTGCAGTACCGCAGTGCGGCCACACGGCGGCAGCAATGGGATCCCGCATTGTTCGGCTCGGTTCGGCTCGAAAAGAATAGCCTGGAAGAGCTAAGCGAAACCGAACCGAGCTCTTGTTTGAATACGTGAAGCATTTTTGAGTACTCAAGGAGGTCTACTTTAACAGTAAGCATACACCTGTTTAAAGAAGTCAATACCTGTCTGCCTGCTGAGTTCATCTGATCATAAGGCTTGCACTGGTTTTCAGGTGAATTCTCATTTATGAGAACACAGAAAGCAAACCAGAGAACTGCTAAAACTCCTCAGTAGTCCAGTTACCTTACCCTGCAGCCCATGCTCATTTATTAAAACTGTCCTCTATCTCATACATCTTATTTATTACATTAAGATTTCTGGATCAAGTTTTTGAATGGAACTGGTTAACAAGCAAATATATGCAATGCTTCTGTCATGACAGACTCGTTTTAGAGAATTGCCTCCCAGATCAACTTGACACATGAATGGCCTGCACAAGCTGAATGAAATGAAGAGGAAATGGGAACCTCACCTAATCCAGCCACACAAACTGACCAAGTACAGCTGAGAGAGACTTTTTGCCAGGCAGTATGAAGTGCAGTTTTCAGGAGGGGATGTTTTTGAATCCTCTTCCCCCGCTCTCGCTGTATGTGAGAAAAGGAGGAAACATTTTACCCTGCTTTTTTATTCTGCTTTTTGGGGTTTTGTTTCGTTGGATTAGGTTTTTATCATTTTTGTTTAAATGTTTTTTTGCTTTTTGGTGTTGGGTGGTAGTTTTGGGGGTCTTTTGGGGAGGAAGGCGGTTGTTGCTGTTGTGTTGAATTCTAGCTCTAAAGCCAGTAACCACATCAAGTAGGTTAAAGTCACATTGTGCAGAGAATCTCATCCTGACAACACTGTCATGTGTGCAGTCATTTTTGAGGTAGACCACAAAGCCTTACACAACCCTATCTGGACAGACAGAGAAAAGTTAAGCCCTATGTGGCCTTAAAGTCCAAGTGCAACCTGTAAAACTATAAAGAGTTATCTATAGCCCTGCTAATCATACAGGTAGCACTGTCAATTTAAAAAACCAAAAATTATTACATAAGGGAACACCTTCTCTCTGTGGGTTCATTAGGTACGCAACATTAAAGCCAAAAATCTCTTTTGTGTTCTTTTATGGTTGCAGCCAACAGGTTTATGCTCTGAATCACTACTTGAAATGCATTCCCACGTTTAAATGTATTTAAAAAAACATTATGTGTCTCCTGTAAACCAGTAAACTGCAGGAGAGTCAGAATTGAGCCTGAAATTGCACACAATATATTTCATTATGTCTAAGTACGTAGTGAATACCTTGTAATAACTGCTGACACATAACCAGAGGCTGTTCTGTGGGCCTAAAAATTATATCAAGGCAAGAAGCCTGAGAACTTGGGAACAGAAACCAGCTGTCCTCATTTTGATAGGACGCTTACTATTTATTTTTTATTATTATTATTTTAAAGACTAGCCCATAATTTATCTACTTGCATGTTTTAGAGTCCCACATGTAGTTCGCGAGGCAGAGCACTAAAACGTTCTTAGCTCTTTCTGAATCTGAGCTCTGCTTAATACAGCTGTCCTATCCTACATTTTCCTGTCCAGGTTTCTCAGGGCTGAGTTTAACCCAAAGAGGGGTGTCTAGCGGAAGCTTCCAGAAGTTCCCAGACTGCACCGGATCCAGTTTGGGGTTTTCAAAGAATACCATTGCCCTGTGTCCACAAGACTGAGAAGCCAATTACTGACCTCAACGTTTCCCAGCAACCTCCTTAGGCCACAGTAAAAAAAAAAAAAGCATGTTTCATTTCACCCTCAGGTCTAAGAAGCATCCTGTCAGGACACTGAGGGGACAGGAATCAATCCATAGGGAGGTCTGAGACAGTTTGAAGTGCTGGGCTCAGCCCTGCTGCTGTTATACAGAGCCAGGAATATCTGTCAGTATAAACTGATGGCCCTTTTCTGAGCCAAAAAGCTCTGCGCAACTCAGTCATGCTCCCATCTGCAGAATGAAGAAATTTCATTTCCTTGTGGGATGATCTGAAAACTACAGCCAGTAAGGGAACTATTAGCAATTTGCTTTTTTCTTCAGGCTTTGTAGTAATTATGTGGAATAAGACACAGAGTGTTTCAATTTTCCACACCAAACCATCACAGCATTGTTCCACCTTATCTCATTTATGCCACACATTCAAACTTTTGTATCCGATTTCTCCTGTGGAAATCCCTAGTTAGAGCAGAGTTTCCAGGTAGCTGAATACATGTTTGAGCTTTATGAAAAAGCTTGCTCACATATATGGTGGAACCTCACTTCAGGCAGCATTTCCTCCAAGAAGCTTAGAGATGAACTAGCCAGCCATAGACAAATAAATATCAAACCTAGAATTATGGGGGGGGAGGGGAGTTATGCTTCTACTTCAACTAGAAGAGCTGAAGGAAAGAAAGAAATCATTAGCGTATGCCTGAACAACTGCCTAAGCAAGCAGAACCAGGAAATAAGATTGTGGTCACTTTTGAACCCTAGAATGCCCGGTGTTGCCTTCGCAGCCACTTTTATTATTTTCTTTTAACAAGAGAGGCAATCTGAAAGACTGAATCCAGGCTCCTGCTGCCCCGTAAAGAAGGCAAGAAACAGTATTACTCTATCTAAACACAGCAGTAAGACTAGGACGACCTTTCTGGGCCCATTTTCAGTTGTGTTATAAAGTTTAAATGGAAGCAGATTGAACTTAAATCGCAAACCACAGTACTTCCCTCCTTGTACAGCATGTGGGCACAAACTCTTCTTTGTGCAAAAAAAAAGCTATTAAAAAGCCAAGGATACAGGAATTATGCTCCCTTTAAATGAAGGATATTGATCTGTCTCTATTTTCAAATCGCAATCTAAACTTCAGCAACACTGCCTCCCAGCATACCTACAGGAATGCAGTGAAGCGACAGACAAAGCCAGAGAGAGTCGCAAGTGTCCTCTGACAACATTGGCCCAGTCCAGTGAAGCGCCAACAAGCATGGTGCACTGACACCTTTGCTAGCACGTACGAGCTGGCTGAGTTAAGGGTACATGGCCATATTTGTAACACCTGCCCATGTTAGACACTAAATATCAAGAATCCCACTAAAACTCCACAGGGAAACCCCAACAGAACCAATATTGATGAGTTTCAAAGAGATTCGCCCAACAATGCGGATGCATCTTCCTTTGTTTAAAGGACACACGGGAATGAATTTAGCAAGGCAGGAATTTACAGCTTCTTATGAAATCAATATACGCTTCACAAGATGTTTTTCCTCTGGTATCCTGCAGCTCATCGCTTACCTTTTGTAGACTTCTGGGCAGTGTTTTCATATGCTTTCTTGATTTTAAGAAAAAACCTAAAATCAACAAATCTCTAGGCTTCAAGAACTCTCTCCTAAATAAGATAATCTTTTTCCAACGTTCCACCTGAAGTTTTCCTGTAAAATACCTCATTTTCCTATTCAGACTCATTTTTAAGCGGTTAAGGCAATTGTGATCTTACAGGTACTCACAGAAATTTTTCCAGTAAAATGGCTTCCACTTTTTCTGCCAGAGTCCGCAAAATGTTGTACTTCACTTCTTTTCCTACACTTGCTAGTGACCTAGAAAAGAAACAATACGATTAAAACTATTAATTCTTGCCACAGACTTCAGTTTCACTGTTGGTTAAGAGTTCTATGACAATAAGGGACAGTCCTCACCCTACGGTAACAAATTTGTCTATTGTTTACTCTGCATTTGCAAACCCTTAAAACACCCTCCAAAATTCATCACTACTGCAGAAGTAAAATATAACAGTAGTTTATCAAAAGGTGACTTCTTCCAACACACATATTAAATTATATATCTGGAGAAATCAAAGTGCTTATTTTATCTCTCTGGAATTATGGCCCAAGCCATGTATAAATAAGAACACCAAAATTTCACACTGTACCAATATAAAATTAAACAGTTTTAATATCTTATTCTTGAGCCAGCCACTGATCAAATGAACTGCTGCATACTAAGACTGTGGCAGGGTCAATATAATTTCTGTATCATTTAGTACAAAGCATGAAAACAAATTTTGCTCCGTCCAAAACTAGCAGAAAATAAAAAAATCACAGTAAAGGATGTCATAAACTGAAAGCTACTGGTTAGCCTTTGAACATAGTGCCCTAGAACTCAAACAGTCATTAAAAATAGAAGACGCATCCAATGGACAAAAACACCTCTCCATCTGCAGGGGCCATTGTGCTCATTCCAGTGTACTTTGCACAGACAAGAAGAAAGCGGAGACTTCCTAAATCCTGCACTGTTTCTTCACTAGGGATTCTTCTCCTTTTCATGTCTAAAATAGTGAATGATGACTAGGAAGCAAGCTCTTGGGCGACCAGAGGCAAACCAGTGTGTCCAAGTTCAGCACAGATCTACCTGAATGGCTAAGGATTGTTATGTCTCTCCACTCTCTCAGTGTGAATGATTCAGTAAAAAGCAGTAGCTTCTGTCAACCTAAGTAGAAAGAATATAGCATCAATAAAGATCTTGCTATCAAGTGTATAACACATCAAGTTTCAAATCAAAGAGTGCCACAAAGACTGAAAAATCCCCTTTGATAAATTTTTATATAAAGACACGCGTGGCAATGTCCTTAGGTTGACTGAAAGGCCTGCATCTGAGCTTCAAAACTCTGATGTAAAGCCATCAGATGAATCTCTGGCCACTTTACCAGCTGTTATTCAGAAGTGCATGAGTTCGAAGCAGCTTCAGAAGTGCAGGTGCTGCACTATAACAATAAAAAGTGAACGACTAATACACAGATTATAACACCTCAATTGCTTAGATGTAAAAAATGGATAAAGAACAGAGTTTCAAATTTTCCTTTTCCTGTCCAGTTCAGATAGATAACCAAATTTTTCCTTTCTCTGGCAGAGGTTAGTACTAAATCAACTGCAAATCCATGCATAACATGTCAACTTTACTTCAACTTTGTGGGTCCTATTTTGAACCAGAAGGGTGTGGGTGCCTGAAAAATTATGTGGTTTTATGCATTTTAATCCTATGTTCCAATAAGGGACTTCACCTTTCCTTAAAAAGCTTGTCTTCTTCCCTTCGATCACCAGCAAAGTAATTGCTGATCCACTTGCAGAACACTAAGACATATAAAACTACTTTTTAAGTAGATATCATGACTTCTACATTATAATACACTGAGGCCTGAATCATGCTGCAGGGTTTCTTAAAAATATGAGGTATCACTGGATGGGGCCCCATCCAGGTCAAAAATCACAGAGTGTTAAAACACTCAGCTAAAATATTGCAGGTGCATCACAGGCATAAGGCAGCAGTTTTCACAATCCTTGAGATAATTCCAGAAGGGCATTAATCTGCCTTACTTGCTGTATTGATTACTTGGGGTCTATTTCAGCAAGTCTAAGTTCTGAAATGAGAACAAGTATCATTTGACACCTATGTATTTTCTGTACACTAATCTCAGTGACAAAGCCCTCCCTTGCTCTGTAGAGATGCTTCAACATTTACAAAATAATAAAAAAAAATTAATTCTCCTATGGTCTGCAAAAAACATCAATAACATTATGGCTGAATAAACCATAGGGAATTCAACACATCTCAGTTGAAGTAACACAGAAGCAAGCTGATTTGGAGCAGAGCTTAGTATACACTGGCTGCTTTTTGTAATAGAGGGGGTGGGACAGAATAATCAAGAAAAATTTTGCTTAAGTCATATCTGAGAAGCACATGAAACATTTGTTCATGCAGGGAAACATTTCTAGAAATATATCATTTTGCCCTCATGACAACAACCTTAACGGCTTAAAAGCCTGAAAAAATTAAGGGGTCTAATGAGGGCAGAAACAAAATATGAGATGCATCCCCTTTGAAATTCAGTTTAAAACAGGCACTAGTACTATATATGCTTTACTGGATACAGAATAACAGACGGTATTGCTGTTAAATTTGAATTACAAAGAATATATATATGCTTATGCTGTTCTGAGCTAAATCTTTACAAATCTGGAAGACAAGAGTGTTAGAAAGTAAGCAAGCTCTTTTTTGAACTTTGGCGAGGGATACTTGATTCTTATTTTCACAAGAAATACTGCTTTTTTTTTTTTTTTTACAATTTTGTTATGGTTCCCTAGGGCTTCATTTCTGTTTTTTTCCTGCATCTTTTACCCTGGGGACTATTCCTGAGAGCACTGGCGTCACAGTTGGAAACAGAACATCGCAGTTTAACTTGGAGAGCACCCTATTGAGCTGGAGAATGTTTTTTATCAAACTGAAACAAAAGGAAGAACATCTAACAGTGACGCTGTTATTCTTTAAAAAGTACACTCAGAGTTCTAGTTCAGCAGAAAGTTGGACTGGAATGTGGCCTCTCACCTAACTTCTGCAAAGCAGCTGTGGTTTGAAAACGCTTGCCAAGTGCTTAGTGGAAAGACAAGCACTGGCCCAAATTTTCTCCTTCATCAAGACATGTAATTTTTATTTTAAAATATTTGAAGTTTCAATCTCCCAGTGCCACGTACTCACAACATTGAGTCCTAAGGCAAGAGCACCGAACACTTCTCCAAGACATGAGATGTGCATTTGTTTTCTCTATATGAGCTATGCACGCTTTAATAAGAAGGGAGTAATTACAAGGTTATACCTTAGAGATCAGGGCATAAAGCTGGAACTGGAAAGACCCAAGTTCATCATCTCACACTGTCACAAATAGCAGCACAAGCTTGGCGATTTCCTCAGTTTCCTTGAGCTTTGGTTTCCAGTCTGAAAAGCTGGGATGAATCTAAGGCTCCAGTTTAACATGGCCAAACACAGTAAGGCTGCCTTCGACTTGTAAGAACTTAAAAAGACACTGAGAAACATTCAGACACTGTAGCAATGTGAACTAATATTTGTTACTTAATCTCCAGTCCCATGGACTGGAAGCTTGGCCCGCCCATTTTTCACCAGCCAGTCTTCCCTGCAGGAAGAGAAAAGGGACTGCCTCCACAGTAAACTGTCAGTTTTGTCAAGTGTCAGTGTGGTTCTGCAAGCAGCCCGGTGGGATTATCAGACCAGCTGGAGAACTGTCCCTTCCTGATAGATCTAACCCTGCAGGTGTACTTGCCCTTTTCAGCTAACTCACCTCAAGCAGGATGAGGGGTTCAAAGACACTCGTGCAATGGTAACCAACACCCAACAAAATACTAGTAAAAGTTAACAAAGTAAGAATGTGCTTTCTGGTTGACCAACCATATGCAGCCAGGGTAAGATAAAGGAAGAATGAAGGTAGTACATCAGTGTTGCCAAGGATAGTATGGAAGCATCTATGCACGTATGTACTGCACGGTGCCATTTTTTCTAATTTTAACAAAATAATACACAGCAGACTCAAACTGCAACAAACCTAGATAATGGGGACTATAATCCCTCAAACCACGCTTACTTGAATCCATCCAGAAGTTTGCCTACATTCTAAAAAGGAAAAATGAAACAGGAAAAAGACCATCACTGATGTAGAGAGAGTCCTCTACTCTCCAACAGTACTTCAACTGTGTTTATGCAATGAGGCAAAAAAACAGGTACCCAAATCACCAACTAAACCACAAACTGGATCTGGACTATTGCAGACACAGAGGTCTCTACCTAGAGACAAAGGGAGAACACTTGATTTCTAAATAAACACGATATAGTGCTGCTTAGAGAGGAGGTCTACATTTAAAAAAAAACATTTTTTTTTTCTGCTTTGTTAAATATAGCCTGATGATCCTCCTATCCAATCTAATATATTGCTTTACTTTCCTTGATCTGCTGTAAGCCACACCAAAAGGTAAAGCCATTGTGTAATCTTCCTTATATTTTACCATCACCATGCAAGGAGAAGACAGTTATTTAACTTTCTTTGAGCCTAAAATAATAGCATGAAAGGCACAAGGCAAAGAGTAATTGTATCAGAAGCTTCTGTCTGTTGTTTTTCAATTGTATTACACAGGCCATGTAGCATCCCAAGAGCACAGGACCTCAGCAGGAAGGCACAGTGAAGAGTGAAACACAAATGAACTTACAATCAGTTGTATCTCTGCTCACGACCTTGTGTATTGTAAAAGCGTCACATCTCCAAAACGGCATCAAAACCTCTCAGTAACAGCAAGAACAAGCTCCAGCTGTAAGGGCACGGTAAGTGAGGAGCTTAATGCTGACCTCAAGAGAAGGGAGCGTACACATGGTCAGCATGGGGGAGTGTGACTGCAGCACCCCGGTACATGAAGTCTTTCTAATATTTTTGGAGGTCTCTGCAGCCTAAATGTACTCCTGCGAAAGCACTCTGCAAAGCTCCCACTCAGCTTCCTAACACCAAGATCTTTATGTGAACAGCCCATGGCAACACTGACACCAAGGCGCATGGGGTATACCATTTTATTACTCGTGCAACTTAATTTTTAAAATACTTCTACTGCATGCATGTCTATGTTAAAAAAAAGAGAACCGATATGAAGGAATTAGATTAGGAATTATACAGAAAGAGATGATTAAACTTTCAACTATATGGACATTTTGGGGCATATAAACATTTGTAAAATTTGCTACAGAACTTGTGATTGCTGGTTACATAATTAAACTTACAGGGAATACCTTTCCAAGGACCTTAATACCATTTCATTGTTTAATAAATAGAACAAGAAACGGAAACAACTCTGCTTACTATATGACATTTGAAACTGCATGGAATAAATCGAATTTTTTAAAAAAGCATTTGAGTTGCTTATGCACTTCTCTGGAATGCTTTCCAGAGCTATTGCAGATGTGGCTTGTATTGAGAAGCCCACACCTGATAAAACACTAGTGCCAATATTTCAAACAGCCCAAGCTACCAGTGACACGGTCCTGTCACTTATGTAACATTCACAAACTTTAAAAAAGTTCATTTATAAACCCTGGTTGAGGCCCTAGAATATACACGCTGTTGCCTGCTTAAAACAAGGAAGGGAGGAAATCCAGAGATCTTTCCTAGTGCTACTGTCGTAGCTCACCATCTATAAGAAAAGTTAACTGTACATCCTATGTGTTGTGTCTTTTGCATGAAAGAACTGAACCTGTAGTCTTTAACTGGAGCCAACAGCTCAGCTGCCTTTGGGAGGCTCCCTGCATGCCCAGGCCACAGATCGTGACAAGAACACCTATTTCAGTTGGGCTGCCAAGTACCTTTTTGCTCAAAGCTGGACCAGCAGCAGGCTGAGCCAGTGTCCTCACATATGGCAGAGTAGCTGTGTGGTCTCGATTCAAATTTCAGTGGCTGCAAGCCAATGCAAAAGAGTCATTTAGAGAAATACAGTCACCTGTTCAGGTATTACTCAGTGATCAAATACTGTCATCAATTTGCATCGCAGAAAGGCATCAAAACTCTAGGGAGAAGCATAGCCCTCCTTTTTCAGCAGCGAGAAGAGAACCTGGCATCCAGAGACTTGTTAATATCACACCTCAGTCGTGACTGTTGAGCAATGAAATTGCATTTCTTCCCCACCCGTCTCAGCTCAGGTATCTCCATGACCAATAGCTCCTCCAAAACGTGTATCAAACGATTTGACTCATGAAGTAGAACACAACGCAACACCCAGATGTAAAACTGGGAGAAAATATCCCTCTGATTTCTTGTGAAAACAATGAGAACTTAGGGAATTATGTCACAAAGGCACAACAAAAGTCATCTTGCTCTAATCTAATTCTTGCTTTTGCTTGCTACTAAGAATCTACCTTATAATACCGAACGTACAAGTAACACAAAAGTAATATTAACAGCTTATAATAAGCAAAATGGGTTTACAAATGGCATATTACAGAATGGTTCTGTCACATGGGAAATATACTTGTAGATATGAAAACCAGTATCTTTTTCCAGACAAATTTGAAATTTACATAGCATTGCAGAGCTGCAGGACTTTCCAACAGCACCTCTGTCAAAAGCAGACTCAGATTACAGAGAGTGCTGTACTGCCCGGTGTTACACCCCTGTCTTGGACGGTACAGATACTGCAGTCACTACTACAGGAAAAAGGAGTGCTTCAGGTCTTCTGTTTATGAGAGTGGCAAGGAAAAGACTTAGCTTCTTCAGAAATGCACAGACATTATTATATTTCCAATAAGAAAAATGTTTCTTTCTGATTTTGTGTTTAACAAGTAAGATAAAAGTGAGGGAGGTTCTTCACGTGTACCATTGTGTCGTGCACACAAGCTACCTGAAAAAGAGTTTTGCCTAAGGTGTGACTGACTCTGGTTGGGGGCAGGGGTGTTTGTGGGGTTTTTGTTGTTGTTTGGGGGAGGGAGTTGTTTGGTTGGGGTGTTTCTTTTTGTTAGTTTGTGTTGTTTTGTTTTAAATAGAGTCAAGACAATGACTGCAAAGGCCAGGTCCTTCTAAAGATAGTGATTTCTAATTTGCAGGACAAAGATAAAAGCAGCTGACAATTTCCCAGCAAAAATCACACACCTGAGCTTCAAATCCAATGTGCAGCAAATTAGTATTTATATATCTGTATAAGTTTTCTCTAACTTTTGCATATGAAGGACAATCCAAGAATGAAGTGAGCCCTGAGGGTGGTCAGTTTAACTGGGCAGGGGCTCCAACTGCGACAGAAGATGCTCAAGGGTTTCTTGGGAGCTGCGGACAGCTGAGGCACACCGATGTGCCATTTGTACGTTGTTCTACTGGGATGCTTCCAGCACTACTGCGTGTGAACTTCCCTTTACCACACAACACGTGAAGAACTGGAAACAGAGTAGTACAATGGCCAGATCAGAACTGCTCAATGATTCCCTCTACATCATGGGAGTCTGTCAGAATCTAGAAAAAGCACTAGAACTCTTGCCCCGTTGCGAGTGTAGCAGCTAACTATGAATTGCTTAAATGGTGAAATGACCTCTCCTGGCCATCAGTGACTCCAGGGAGTACCTGTTTAAACACAGTGCTAAGGGAATCACCTGCCGCATTTGGGCCTGTAGAGATTCCCTGCTCAACACCAACGTGTCTAGAGATGGTTGTGGGATGTCTAATCTCACTAAGAATTAATTTTTCTCAAGTGGTTACAAAAAAGGAGCTGAGATGCCTCCTAGCTCTAGCACACTGCTTTCATTGTTTGACAGCAGCATCTTCCACAGAGAAGGGGAGCACCTGGGACACATCCAGGCATCGGAAACATAATCACTTAAGCGCACAAATGGATCAGGGTCACAGCAGTCAAGATTCGCTAGCTATTTGCCAAAAAGAGATGGATTTGTAATTGGTTTCATGAGAAATCATCTGCCCTAAGGCAGATGGAAAGTGTAACGGCCTAGTCACTAAGTGGCTTCAATACAAGAGTTGTGACCCAAGAACACACAGAGCTGAGCTAGTCCCAAGCACTGGAACAAATTATGAAGAAAGCTACTCAAAGCAGCAAATAGGAAAACGCAGCTTGAAGAGCTGAACAGCCACACACCGAGGCAACAGCAGGAAGTAGCCCACAGGACCTTGTCCTGAGTTCTCACTTGCGGTTGAGGGGGAGACCAAAAAGGTGTCATCTGTAGTAGTAAACAAAATAGCTCCAGTAGTCAACTGGTACAGTGAAACATATCACCAGTGAACCCACATGGCTTCAAGAAGCTGCTCCTTGCAGTCAAGCTGCCTACTGGGACTTGTTACCAGATCAGCTTATTTCCAGAACTCAAACTGATAGGACTTTGGGCCAAGAACCTAAGTACCATTACTGAGAACTGGTCTAACATTTTCACTGCAGGATGACCAAATTTCTGTGCCAGCGTGCAGGCTTCGGCACTGCTTTGTCACTCAGCATAGAGATAACCAAACAGAGACTCAGCTAAAAGGAAAGACCTGAAGCACAAGGATGCCAGCACAAGTTTGGGCTGCCAAAATGCAGCAGAGCTAGACCAAAGCAGAAGGATCCATTCCCCTTTCCAAGAGGTCCCAGATCCCCAAAACACACTGTAATCCCTCTAATGAGCTGGCACCATCTCAAAATGCCAAGGCTGCACGAAAGCCTTGGCTCCCCCTCTTTGGATACTTCCAAGGACAACAAGTTATTTCATGAATTCTGGCCTACCCAAAGTTATTCTAAGGCCAGTGGACACACAAACACAGATAAGTCATGGCAGTCAGGCCATAACAGGTAAAGGCATCTGGAAATGTTCAGGATCACTTTAAACAGTGGGATACATGCCCAAGACTTTTGAGAGAAAATTTTACAGCTATTTGCAATTTGCCAAGTGGAAAAGCACTCTCGGCATGTGGACACCATACCAGCAAAACAGGTTATTTATTTCAGATAGTGGGCTGAATCCTGACCCCATATACAAATAATTCCATAATACATCCACATTTGAGGGCTATGAGCAACAAGAGATTTTTCAAACAGTGCATCAGTTGACAGCTAAAGGGGAAAAGGAAAAAAAGAGCTGAGAATTTTTCTGCTGGGAGAGCAGACTGAGAAGAAATTGGAAGTGTCAAGCTACAACTTGGTATCGCTACCACCGCTATTCCAGGCTCACAACTGTTGCCCAAAATGTTCCAGAAATTTCTGAATGCTTTGAGACTGGTGCCAAATTAAATGCCATACACTGCAAGGCTTGAAAGTGGATTTCTAGGCAGGATACCTATAATTACAAGGAAATTCAAAGCAGCTTGAGGGGGGGTTATTTATTTATTTATTTTTGTTTAGATCTGAAGTCCAAGGTACGAAAGAAAAATCTTTTGGCACAAATTGACTGAAGAAAATATTTCTCTGCATGTCCCGCAGGGGTCTGTACTGTACCATTTAATATTTTCATTGATGATATAGGCAGTGAGATCCAGTGCACCTTCAGCAAGTTTGCAGATGACACCGAGCTGAGCAGGGCAGTTGTCACACCAGAAGGATGTGATGTCACCCAGAAGGACCTGGACAAAATGGAGAATCGGGGCTGTGTGAACCTCATGAGGTTCAACAATGCCAAGTGCAAGGTCCTACACCTGGGTCAGGGCAATCCACAGTTTCAATACAGGACGGGGGACAATGTGATTGAGAGCAGCCCTGCAGAGAAAGACCTGGGGTGCTGGTTGACGAGACAGTCAACATGAGCCAACAACGTGTGCTCACAGCCCAGAAGGCCAACAGTGTCCTGGGCTGCAGCAAAAGAATTGTGGTCAGCAGGTATAGGGAGGGGATTCTGCCCCTCTATTCCATTCTCATGAGACTCCACCTGGAGTATTATGTCCAGTTCTGGAATTCCCAACATAAGAATTATATGGAACTGTTAGAACGGGTCCAGAGGAGGCTATGAAGGTGATCCGAGGGCTGAAGGACCTCTGCTATGAGGATAGGCTGAGAGAGCTGGGGTTGTTCAATCTGGAGAAGAGAAGGCTCCAGGGAAACTTCATAGTGGCCTACTGGTATCTGAGGGGCTACAGGAAAGCTGGGGAGGGGCTTTTTATGAAGGCAAGTAGTGACAGGACAAGGAGGAATGTCTTTACATTGGAAGAAGAAAGATTCAGATTAGACATTAGAAAGCAGTTCTTCACGATGAGGGTGAGGAAGCCCTGGCACAGGTTGCCCAGGGAAGCTGTGGCTACCCCATTCCTGGAGGTGTTCAAGGCCACTTTGGATGGGACCTTGAGCAGCCTGATCTGTTGGGAGGTTAAAACTAGATGATCTTTAAAGGTCCCTTCCAACCCAAACCATTATATGATTCTATTTGAGAGGTACATTTTTGCCCAATTATAATTACTTAGCTATTGCAGAAAGAAGTTTTCCTCTGCTGCCAGGGAATGCTTTGCTTACAGTAAAACAAGGCTTTGTATTTTCTCTTTTGCTGACCTATCGAATCACTTCTTTTGGTTAACTCTGCTATATTCCCAAGGGATAAAAATCTCATTATCTGAAAAGCATGATGAAGATTGATTAAGTCAGAATTCTTCCATAAAACCTTTGTACAAACTGTTGACCAGTCAAAGCTAATAAATGAGTGTGCATCCTACCCGCATTGAGGGCATATGGAAGTTATATTTCTTGAGATACAAAAGACATTGAATTCTTCTTTGAATTTAATTTTTCAGGAAGAAGAATAAGTGACTTTTTTACTCCATTGAAAATTGGATTTAAAGATAAGAAAATAAATACCTATACTCTTTGAACTAACAAGGTAATGATTGCTACAGATGCATTTGAGGAAACATGGATGTACAGTTTTTGAAAACACATCCATGCATACCAAAGAAGAGCTTTCATAATTAACGCAGAAAGATGGACAAGTACAATTGTAAAAAAAAAAAAACACCAGTGTTCTCTTAAATATGGTAATATCTTTATTCTGGGATAATCAATTCCCTAAGCTTCGGCACTTGAGTTCATTTAACTCAAGATATAGTAATTATTTCATTAACAGAAAATACCCAATCATGTTGCAACTTACAATTATTAAAACACTTTTAGTTCTCAACACATAAACAGGGAAGAACACCAGCTATGCTTGGAAGAAGGGGAGGGGTCGTGAGTGAACCACATTTCCAGCTCAGCCACACACACATTGAGATGTCGCACATCTCAGGAAAGCTTCAGTAGAGCTACATAGATGACAACAGTTGGGCGTGTAGCCCAACATCCTAAATACATAACAAAAAAAAAAAGACAACATTAAACTAAAATACTTCTATTAGGGGTTTACACGCTGCTACATGTGCGCTTACAAGCACAACATAGTAGTTTTATTACGCTTTATGAAAGATACAGTACTCCACTTCCGTACATATCCCCAAAGAAGCTCATTGGCAACTGGTTAATTGAAACTGAAATTTTGCCAAGAGGCAAATCTTGCCCTAATATAATACCTCATACATCTTACTATTCACGTCGTTCCAAATTGCTACATAATAGTGAGAAGTGCTATGTAATTTATAAAACCTGCAGCATTTTTAAAAGGAAAAAAAGTTATAAATTAAGGTTTTGTAGCATATGGTTCCTGTTCACAGTTCTTCAACCTTCCATGACCCACTTACAAGAATCATAATGATGTTAAACTTTTTAAGCAGAAAACAAAGTAGTAAGAATTGCCCAGGTAGGCACTGTTTTTCTTTACTTTATTCTTACATTACTTTTTCTTTCAAAAGCTAACCTGATATTGGGAATGACAAAATATTATGATGAAATGTGGGAAATCCATGCTCTGTGAGCCATACAAATCCAAACATAGCCATTCTCTGTTTATTCATGTAATTTCTATGAGATTCTCATAGGGCTGGCTGAAAAGGAAAGATGAGTTTCTGTTGGAGAATGGTTGTGGGAGCGTGAACATGGCTCAAAGGAGGAGCTCTGTGAATTGGCCCTGACAGAAATCAACTGAGCTGGGCTGTGATGAAAAAGTACTGAGGATTTTGCCGAGTCATGCTGACAAGGAGGGAGGCAGTGAGAAAATCCCCAAGAGAAGGTCAAGAAGACCTTGTGACTGATAAACAACTTAAGGAAGTAGGCCAGAATGAGACCTGGACCCGAACATATAGCAGTAGCTGCAAGTAGGAGGAGCAAGTAGGAGGAACATGCTAATGTAACCTTTAGAGCTAAGCCAATGATTGCAAGTAGGAGGAGTATGACAATGTAACTTTTAGAGCTAAGCTAATGATTGTAGGGCCTTTAGAGCTAAGCTAATGATTATAAGACAAGTGTATGTAAGGACCAATGATTGTTAGACAAGTAGACATGAGTTAAGCTGTTGGTAGCTAGGGTCCGGCGACCGGAAGATCTTGCGATGTACGGAAAGATAGGGCCCCTCTCCCAGAGGGAGATCACGGGGAAAGAAAAAAAAAGAGATCACGGGGAAAGAAAAAAAAAGAGATCACGGGAAAGAAAATGCCTTTCATGAATTGGGAAGAAATTAAGAATGCATGTGCCGAATGGATGCTCTTCTTGAGCTGGTTGACCGTGAATTACAAAAACGTCACATAGAGCCCTCCACTAGTCCGTGGAACACCCCAGTTTTTGTAATACCCAAACGAACTGGCGAGGGGTTTCGTCTCCTCCATGACCTGTGTGAAGTAAATAAGATAATCCAACCTATGGGTCCTGTTCAAACACTATTGCCTATGAACTCTATGATACCTGAGGGACAACCTTGTGCTGTCCTTGATATTAAAGACTGTTTCTTTTCGATACCCTTGCACGAAGAGGACAAAGAACGGTTTGCTTTTTCTGTAGTGTTTCCAAACAGCCAACGCCCCAACCTACGCTTCCAGTGGAAAGTGCTGCCCCAAGGAATGGTCAACTCACCCAGTATCTGCCAGATCACAGTGGATCGGGCATTGGCACCAGTCCGGTGCCATAACCCGACTGCAACTATCATTCAATATATGGATGATATTTTAATTGCGGCAACATCGGCAACTCAAGTGGACCAGCTAGTGTCAACGGTTTCCGAAACTCTACAGGTACACGGGTTTGAAATTGCGAGTGCAAAAATTAAGAGAGGACCACGTGTAACTTTTTGGGGGAGTAGGGATCACAAATTCTTACGTAACACCCCCTCAAATAAAAATTCATCGGAGCATTAAGACACTCCATGATATGCAACAGTTAGTGGGGTCCTTGCAATGGCTCCGTAACATTGTTTTAATCCCTCCTGAAATCATGGCTCCTCTGCATGATCTTTTGAAAGGAAAGAATCCATGGGAACAAAAAGCCCTGACAATAGAAGCAATGAACTCTCTCGATTTCATCGAACAGCAGATGTCACCAAGCACACTTGTTAGGTGGAACCCAAATATACCACTTGATCTCTATGTGCACTTTACAAAAAAGGGAGGAGTAGGAGCACTAGCCCAGGGCCCTACTGAAAAAGCCCAACCAATACAATGGATAGTTCTAGGAAAGCCATCACGTGCATTCTCTCCAGGAATCAAGTGCCTTGGTAATCTCATCATGAAAGGCAGGAAACTCGCCCTAAGACATCTAGGCATTGAACCCGCCAGAATATGGTTGCCCTTTCGTAAACAGCTCTCAACGTAGTCAGTGGCAATGTCAGAATATCTGGCCATAGCTCTTGTAGGATTTAGTGGAGAACTTTGTTACGCCGCAAAGCCCCCCTGGACTCAAATGCTAACATTAGTTAACATCGACCTTCCATGTAAGATCATGGACCGGCCCCAGCCGGGATCAACAGTCTTTACAGACTCATCCTCAACAACTTCAACCGCGGCAGCAGTATGGCAATCAGAAGGAGAATGGCACAGCATTAAAATGACCGACTGTGCTCTTTCTGTCCAGCAACTAGAAGCAACAGCTGTAGTACTAGCATGTGGACTGTTTCCAACAGAACTTCTCAACATAGTAACTGATTCCATATTTGTGGCTAAACTTTGCTTGGCCATGTCGGGGCCTGGCGTGTCAACGTCCACAATAGCCCTAATGTTAGAAGAAGCACTTTACTCTCGACAGGGCACTATACCAGTCATCCACACCAATAGCCACAGCCCAATTAAAGGGGTTTTCCTAATTGGTAATGATAAAGCAGATGCTGCTGCAAAAGGACTGTGGGCATTGAGAAATGCTCGGCAGTTTCACGAGTCTCTTCACATCGGAGCTAAAGCATTGGCAAAGAGATGTGGCATTTCAGTCACAGACGCGAAACATGTAGTGGCTACATGTCCCCACTGTGGTCCAGCGGAGTGAATCCTAGAGGTCTTAAAGCATCCGAGGTGTGGCAGACAGATTTTACACTTTGCCAGTTATTAAAACCTCGGGCATGGCTAGCTGTGACTGTAGACACATACAGTGGAATGATTGTGGCCACTCAGCACCTTAAGGCTGACTCTAAAGCAACCATTCAACATTGGCTGACAGCTATGGCCTGGCTGGGTATCCCTAATCAGATCAAAAGAGATAACGGTCCAAATTTTGTGTCTAAATCAGTTCAAGCATTTACTTTGAAATGGGGAATTACCTTAATACACGGCATTCCATACAATAGCAGAGAGCAAGCTATAGTGGAACGGGCAAATCAAACTTTGAAATCTAAATTGGAGGTATTAGCAAAAACAGAAGGGTTTGTCAACACCATTCCCTCGGGAGACCAGGCACATCTCCTAGCGACTGCTCTGCTAGCACTAAATCAATTCCCTAGGGGGCAGGATGAAATTAGTCCCACCCAAAAACATTGGGCCACTCGAGCACTAGAAGAAGGTCCATCAGTCATAGTCAGAAATGAGCTGGGAGAATGGGAATAAGGATGGAAACTAGCTCTGACAGGGCGAGGGTATGCTGCTGTCAAAAAAGATGGTAGAGTTAAGTGGTGCCCGCTTAAGTCTATCAAACCAGACCTTCAGAATGAAACTAATGAAAGCTGTGAGTTTTTGTTCACAGGACCAGATCATTGGGCACTCCCGAACGTTCCAATGGCAGGAGAAGATGATCGATTGGCAAGCACCGTGCCTACACCTGATGACCCAACAGCGAGGCCTATGTCAACTACAAGCCATTATTGATGAAGACCTGCTAAGAATTGAGAAATTTACATCTGCTCTGGAACAATCTCTTTCCTCATTTTAAGAAGTAGTTTAAAAGTCAGCTAGAAAAAGTTAATGTTACATTTATAGAACACTAATAATTAGACTAAAGTGTGCCTTATGTTTTTTCTCTGAGGTCGACCTCAAGCTATCCTTATTATTTCAAGTTGCACTTTGTTAGTCATAGTTGTCTTTATAAGATGATAAGTTTTATAAGTAAGTTTATAAGCTTTATAACTTTATAAGTTTTATAAGATAAGTTTTATAAGCTTGTAAGTTATAAGTTTTGTAAGTTTTATAAGTAAGTTAAGTTTATAAGTTATATAAGTTTCATAGATTTTTAAGATAAGATAAGAAGTACCATGGTACATGTTAAGAATATCTTTAAATTTATTCTATTCTAGTCAATTTAATTAAGCATGGGGAGGGGGGAGATGTTGGTAGCTAGGGTCTGGCGACCAGAAGATCTCACGATGTACGGAAAGATAGGGCCCCTCTCCCAGTAGCCAATGGTGTTTAGTTGATGATGTAAGCAGACGGAAGTGACATCGTAAACCTTGGCTATATAAGCCGGTGTTATCTATCAATAAACGCCATTAGCCATTTGCCTTTTACCATTCACCACACCAGTGTCTGTGAGCTGATGGCCGGAGCGCCTGGGGGAGGGCCGCCGTACCATTCCTGAACCAGGTCGCGCCTTCGGAAAATGAAGGCAACATTAAGCAGACATGAGTTACGGTATAGACCTGAATGAGCTTCACAATAAACCAGAACTTGCTTTACCACTCACATTGAGTCTACTGCATGGTTCTCCTCATTCGCCGCAAGGTGTAAAACTTGGATTTTAGTATTAGCCTGATGTCGAATGTCAGTATCTGAGTTTATGTTTCAGTAGTCTCTCTTTGGCTTTCACACTCAGCCTTCGAAGTGCTTATGCTGCAGAGAAAACTATTTTTGTGATTTAGCCCTTAACAGCTTTGTGTTTCACTACAAGGGGGTTTGTGCATGTAATTCCCCCTACCCGTTTTTTCTTTAAATTCCCTCCAGTTATACAGTTGTTCATGTTACTACCAGCGTGAAATGGATCACAGGAGCCAGAACCAAACCAAGGACATCGACAATATGCAGCAACTCCAGCAGAGATGCAAAGTGAAATGGGTCCAGCAGCAGCCTCCATGTTGACTTCCAAACACCTCCCTGCATCACAAGGTGAAAGAGAGTTCACCCTGCACAATAGCTCCATTAAGTACCTTTATGGAATAGAGTTTGCTAAGCGTATTAAACTGTGCCAAGCCACACATGACAATCTTGGGACAACTGCTCGAGATGGTAAAGACCAAGTTACAGCTGAACTATATTGACTGTAAAATTGCAGCAATTTTGTTCTGCATCATACTCTGAAAATTCATGTCATGAGATATATAAAACAGAAAGCCTGAAAACCATAAAGAAATTACTCAGACTTTTATTCTGAGAGTACTATCAGAAAACCAGCTCAGGAAAGTATTTGGATTGAAGTGCACACTAAATTATGTGTTTTCCTAAAGTGAAAATACACCACTGGAAATGCCATAACGGAACACATAGCAGCACACAACTTGGTGGGGAAGAGCATAATTCAGCTTTAATTTTGCTTACTGGACCAAAAAGCAGGGTTCTGAACAAGATTCATTCACCCCATCTGAACAACCCCAAATCCTCAGCACTACTGATGGTTTTACACACAGTATTCTCTACCTAAAACTACTTGGAACAGTCATACAAGTGAAAAAAGCTCTCAAAAAAATGAAGTAAAAGCATAGTTTCACATAAATAGGCACTAAATCTAAAATTTCTCAGATTTTCAAACTCTAGGCAAGGGTTAAAATAACAACAACAGAAAAGCACAAAACAGGGCAGAAATCCTCCTCCCCCCCTTCCCCAATATTCTTCCGGGACAAATTAAATTTTAACTGCTTATCACACAAAAACAAATTTAAAGAAATCAGCTCAAGAGCACCCATTAACATATATTGCTAAAAGCATACTGGAAATCTCATTAAGGTTGGGCCTAAATCCTTTGTGCTTCTATGGATTAAAAATAAAAAAATAAACAAAAAAATTTCCTACCACTATTAATAAAACTAGAACAAAGATAGACAAGTCAGCATAGACTGCAAATATTTGTGGTTACGTCTCTCTGAAGCTATCACATTCCAAACCAAACTTACTCTAAGATTAAAAAGTAAACCCACAAGTAAAATTATTATCTGAAACTTACAGACAAAATGATCACAGTTGGCTCAAATGTACCACAAAGGGAAACACACAGCTGTCCAAAACAGAGCAAAAAAAGGAAAGTTGCTCTGGTCCTGAACTTCACCTAATCCTCCAGGAGCATGTAAGAGCCAGCTCTAACTCAGGAGGCCTTTTAAGGGGAAAGCCTCTCCACCTGCACCAAATTAGTGACCACAGATGTGGCACAGATTTAACAAACACAAATACTACTTTCAGGTGGTTTTGAACCAGACCTACTCTTTTAAAACCAAGTCTAGCATCCTACTTATGATAGGTAAAGATCAATTACTCCTAAACATAATATGTTGGTGGTTTTCTGAAAGTTCATTTATCAGTAACATAGCCAAGCTTGATTTAAATTATGTAAGTTAACTGCACATACCTTATCAAGCCACTAAATGGTCAATTATCCTTTTTAAAAACCTGTCCAGATTAAAAGATACATTCTGTACTCTAGTCACTGAGATACAGCGCTCGGAAGTATAACAATAACCATTATATATAACATGCTTTACATAAGCATATTGTCTTACCATCACATGCAGCTATGTATTATGTGTAGTCATGTGGCTAAAATGTCAAGGCTGAAAAGTCCAATAAAACTATCACAGAGAAGCTGAAAATAAAAGCAGATGCTAGACATGAAAGAAAAGGCTACAGACACAATCATTGCTTACATCAGCTGAATTACACCCCTTCCTACAGCAGAAGTAACTGTGAGCACTGCTGTAACATTGTTAGTCAGGCTCTGATTGCACGATCTGTGAATCCCAAGTATATACATAAAGTCAGCTGGGGTCCAGTGCCTTTAAGTTACAGAGGAGGGGAAAAGCAAACACAAGAAAGCTCTGCCGCTTGAGACATTCGGAGATCAACACACGTAGATCTTTTCACCAGACACCAAAAACAGTGGGAGCTGCAGAGGTACCAAGCAGCCGATGAGTGCCGAGAGAAGCCGATTAATGCCGAGCGGCACCGTGGGGAAAGGGGGACCGCGGGGAAAGCAGTGCCGACTCTCAGTGCTGCCGCCCGGTGGGCGCACAGCGGTATTGCAGCCCGGGTGTCGCCCGGGGGCCGTACTCCCCCTCCTCCCATCTCTCTGCTGCCGCCCTGTGGTCGTAAATCGGAACTGCATCTCGGACGCTCCCACTCGGTTCCTCTCCTTTGCCTTCGGCTCCTCTCGGCTTAATTCGGCATCTCTGAGCTCCGCTCGCCTCAATACGGCTCGTCTTTGCTCCTTCCGGCTCGGCTTTGCACCGCTCGGCTATTGTCGGCGCCTCTCGGCTACTCCACACGACTCGACTTTAGTCGGGCCGGCTTCGCTCGGCTCCGTTACGAATCAAGAAAACGGAGAGCAGACGCGCGGAGGCGGGAGTAGCCGAGAGAAGCCAAACAGAGGCGAGAAATACCGAGCGGCGACGAGGAATGCCGAGCTGTGTCAGGAAATACTGAGTTGTCCGGGGAAATGCTGAGCGGAGCTGGGAAAGGCGGAGCGGAGCCGGGAAAGGCGGACCGGAGCCGAGAACTGCCGAAAACAGCCGATTGGAGCCGAGAAATGCCGAGCGTATCCGAAAAATAGCCGAGAATAGTGGCTCCGTGCTGCGAGCCCGCAACTCTATCGTTCTTAGCTCGGCATCCAATGAGAGTCGGAGGCGGGGAGATGCAAACGACCCGACGAGACAGCCAATGGGAGAGGGAGGGGGCGGAGAGATGCAAAAGAGGCGCCGCGCGCCGAGGACGCTGGAGACGTCAAGGAGTTTCGGCTCGGCTCGGGACCGCTCGGCTCCATTCGGCACCTCTCGGCTCCATCCCTAAACTCGCATCTCCGATCGCCTACTCTCGGCTCATCGCCGCTCCCCTCGGCTCGCTTCGGCCCCGCTCAGCTCCCTTCGGCTCGATTCGTAAGCTCTCGGCACCATTCGACTGAGCTCGGCCCCGCACGGCCCCGCTGCGCTCTTCCCGGCTCCGCTCGGTTATTCTCCACGGCTCGGATTGCGTCGGGTCGGGTCGGCTTCACTCGGCTCGCCTACGAGCCGAGATGCGCGGCGGCGGGAATAGCGGAGAGCAGCCGAGAGAAGCCGAAGAGAGCCGAGAAAAGCCGAGCGAAGCCGAAGGGAACGGAGAGGAGCCGAGCGGCAGCGCCAGGGCTGCAGTGTCGACTTTCGACCACACGGTGGCAGCAGAGAGCTCTCGGGGGGGGGGGCCGTCACCGCACCGGCGCGACACCGGGGCTGCAGTACCGCGGTTTGGCCACACGGCGGCAGCACTTGGACCCCGCGCCTCTTTCCCCACGCGACACCCGGGCTGCAGTGCCGCGGAGCAGCCACACGGCGGCAGCACTTGGACACGGCACCGCTTGCCCCGCGCTCCCCCTTTCCCCACGCTGCAAAACAAAAGCCGCTGCATTGGCCGCGGCAGCAGCAAAATCAGCCTCGCTCACACAACTCTGACCCCGCTGCTGCGCTTTGGAGACACGCAACTGCAAACCGTGCCTTCGCTCACGCCGAACCTGTCCGAGACGCCGCGACTTCGGTCCCGTTCCGTGCAACACGGACGCTCCCGGACGAACCCCATTGAACAGCGCTGCCCCAACATTCAGCTGGAGCTGCAGGCAATGCTCTTCGGCAATAAAGTTACATTTCAGACCTGTTTAGAGCCACCAAACCTCACTCACCTTTCCAACCTTATGATACTGTGATACATCAGATGTCACAAAATGTCACCCAACAACTCTGAAGGACAAAAAAAGGAGAACTATTTCCAACACTCTCCAAAAGACTTGTCTAGTGACTGAATCCTGAAACACTAATGACAACCCTCAGAAGCAGTCTGAGCAGATCACTCAGATTCATGTCATTTAAACAAAGCTGAATAGTTCAGCAACAATCAGGCTGTTATTTTAAAGAGATAGGGATGGACCCTGGCCTAAACAATCAGCAGATTATTGAACCCTTTATTAAGTTGTCCAAACCCTTTTGTTACATTCTTCCTTTCCAGCCTGTAGGCAGGGAAAATAGTACATCCAAATAGTTTTGATTTTTCTAGTCACATCATTCTTTATACCGTCTGATCAAATCAGTAACATTAATCAAATCCTCTCATAAGGTCCCATACTTTTTCCCTCACATACACACTCCTGTGGTCTCAATAGCCAAAAGAAAATACTTGTTTACAGAGTCCTACAGAGTTTGTTTAATTATTTAGGCACATAAGGAATAGCGTGCAAAACATTACTGTATGCATGAAGCATCTTCTAAATAACACCAATGCTTGTACTGATACATGGCAGCTTTAAGACTTACTGTACACTGCATTCATATCCTATAAACCGTAAAGTAAGAACATCTAAGTCATCTGAATGGAATAATTGGATGACTGAACTGATTGCATTGATAAAACCTTATAAAAAGAATAGTCCTTCTAACTTCAAGGAAATTATGGTAATAAATTTTCAGCAGAAAAAGGTTTTGCCGTTGGAAAAAAAAAAGTCTGTACAACCATAGAAAGAGGATGTAAAGAAGAAGATTAAGTGTTGAGCTGGAGTCACACAGTAAAAAGAGTAGTTTCTCAAATGCTTACTAGCTTTAAACTGTTCCGGGCAATGCTACATTTTCCAGAATCAGTGTCATTTATTGTTTCCTCAGGTCTCTCATTCTCGCTTATTGTAGCTACATATGGCGTAACTTGGAAGGAAAGAAGGTAACAACATCAGAAATTGCATAGGTAACAATCAATGGAGGACAGCATACCTCCTCATGTTTAAGAGATGTGAAGAACAATGTTAGCCTAGGAGCCCAAAGCAATGGTAAGGTGCACTCAACAGTCGGTGCTCTTTCCATGCTGAACTCAAATTTTGCACGTGGTCTAGTAGCTCCGATCTTACCCAAAAAGCTCTTTCATCTCACCAGTAAAAGCAAAGGAAGCCTTATGTTACACCACAGAATGTCAAGTATCTAGCATGAATCGAGCCCTCTGCTCTGTTATCTGCTGCTTTACACATTATGCTTCAAGTCTAAAGAAAAAAGCTTGTTAAAAGGTCTTCCAATTTAAGCCCAGAAGAGATCAAGGAGACTTGGTAATACAATGACTGTACGTCTTTATGTGAAACGTGACTAATTACTTCCCTGAGCTCCAAAGCTCTTAATGAAAACAGGAGGAATAACTGCTTTCTCTAAAGACAGAGAACGAGAGCTTTGGAGTCACAGATTTCATCTCCTCTTGCTGCTGCCTGCTTCCTTGGACAATGCTCTTTGGGCTGGCTCCAACACAAAGGAGGCTTTGACACCCTGGACACAAACCACACCTAAAGTGGTCCAGAACAAGCTCTGCAAAATATTAGAGCTCTCATAACGAATTTGGGCCACTGCACAGCAAAGACTGAGAGCAAAGGGTAGGAACAGCCTCAAGAGTGCCTGGATCCAGAAGAAAGGAGTAATATCACCTAGGCTCCTGATCTTCAAACAGTTGAAATATACTATCCAATGAAAAATGTATAAAGCCATTTTCATATGTCACTTTCACATATCAATGATAAAGCTAATAGTCTGTTAGAAGGATGACTGCTTTAAATTTCCGGAGTATGCATCTATTAAATATACAGCCAAAGTTCACACCATTTAAACAAGCGAAAATTCACACAAATGAAAGGCTATTTCGCTTCTCAACACTGAAAGACTCCTCTCAACAGTATACTCAACAGTACATTGCAATCCTTTCAATAAAAATCTCTCCTGAGAGGAAAACACCCCACAAAACAAAACAAAACAAAACAGATCTATCACAGAAAATCTAGTTAGCCAGCATACTGTTCAGCCTGGACAAGAGGAAAAGGCTACGGGGGGACCTCATAGCAGCTTTCCAGTACCTGAAGGGACTCCAGGAAGGCTGGGGAGGGACTTTTTACAAGGGTTGGTAGTGACTGGATGAGGGGGAATGGTTTTAAACTGGAAGGGGGGAGAATTAGGTTAGACATGAGGAAGAAATTTTTCACAGATAGGATGGGGAGGCCCTGGCCCAGGTTGCCCAGGGAGGTTGTGGCTGCCCCATCCTTGGAGGTGTTCAAGGCCAGGTTGAATGGGGCCTTGATCAGCCTGGTCTGGTGGGAGGTGTCCCTGCCCATGGCATGGGGGGTTGGACCTGGGTGATCTTTAAGGTCTCCTCCAACCCAAACCATTCTATGACTCTATGACCTTCATCAGGCAACTGCTCTCCTAACAAAAGCTGAGAGACACAGGCTGCATTTCCAGAGGAAGGCCAGCTTTCTCCTTCTGCTCAACACCCAGAACACATTCTCTGTACGATGCAAGCTGTCCCGACCAAAAGGATTTTGCCTTTTGAAATACTTGAAGAGTACCAAGGGAAAACTGACCTAGTCCAAGAAAATGCACAGAATTCAACTCCAACAGAAGTTGATAGGTGAAGCGGCACACGATGCACTGACGGCGAGAATATTTCCCTGCCAAACATCCCCTCACCGTCGTGACCCACCGAACTCCTCCAGCAAACACCAAGCCTCTTAAAGTCAATCGACAGCCAACACACAAAAGCAGGCTGCTAAATCGGGGCCTGCGTTGCAAAACGCAGCACTCCCACTGCCGGGTTTGAGCCGACAGCGGGTTCACAGCACTTCCCGAATGGCCTGTCTTTTGCTTCTTGGTTTCTTTTTAAATGTCGAAAAACTAAAGCACACAGAGCACACGGCGACCGATCTAAAGCTTTAATGCAGACGATACCAGAAAACACAGGCTTCCCCTGGTTTCCCTGTGGCTGGGCAGAAGAGGCAAAAGGGTCCTCAGACACCAACGCGCTATGCCCAGTCACTCGGGAAAGGTGGCAACAACGCAACCTTGAGAGGTTCCAGGCCAGACCACGCATCACGCTGGGCACAGGCGGGTGAAGGAGCAGAATCTCTTTGAACGCAGCACCAAGAGGAGGGACCCGCAGGAGGGAATGGTGCAGGAGGTGAGGCTGTGTGACGGAAGAAGGCAGAAAAGAGAAAAAAGAGAGGGTGCGAAGTAAATAGTTGTGAAAAAAATACATGACGCCCTGAAAAAAGAACACAAAAAGAGAAATGAATGTTAGCAGGGTAACGAAAGGAAGTGGCCCTCGGCCCCTGGACAGGAGCGCTTTCCTTCTTCATGCACAATCCCCAACACCCTGAGATATAACCCATCAAAATAAAGCTGAGAAGACAACCTGCTTCAAATTAATGGCAAAGGTTTTCACTTGTCCCCCTGAAAGGAAACCACACAGAACAGGAGGCCTGGCAAGATCGAAAGCAGTGTCCTTGGGCCAAGCTCAAAAACACATCCAGAGAATGCGATTTATTTTCATAGTTCTTCTCTTACATGTACATAATAAAAGAGAAATAAAGCCCAACTGAATCTTACCAAATATAAACTCTTTACACTAAGATCCCCTAAATCCTGTTTGTTTGAAAGTCCAACAGAGAAAAGCAGCCCTGCACGCTGTTACTCTTAACACATTCTCCACCCACAATATTTACAGAAAGGTGCAGTGAGAGCACTGCAAGGTATACAATGCTTCTACAGACAAACAGTGCTACTGTGAACCAGGCAGAGAACACACGCACGCTTTCAGGTTTGTAGGCAAGATTCACTTTGACAGTTCAAATGACCAACTGTCTGAGTAGCTCCAGTGTCAGTCTCCAGCTGCGCAGGAGACTGGAAGGCGTCATCCGGAAAGGGTCACCCAGGAAAGGCTGGTCACATAAAGAAGCCGAGGCAGTTCTGAATCTGAAAAAAAAAAAAAATAAAAAAAAAAAAAAAATCAGTCATGTTTTCTCATCACGCTGCAATTCACCAGCTGACTTAGTGTCGTTAGTCCTGCTGCCAGCTGGAGGTTTTGGCCTGCAGTCCAGCAGAGCACTCGCTCCATACTGAGTCCCGCCCGCCACGCCAGAGGGGGTCGCAGATGGCGCGTCCTCAGCCAAGAGAAGAACACACAAGGAGCCGGCTCGCAGCAAGTCATTTGCCAGTGAAGTGGTTCCCCAGTGAGAACGGCCTCAGCTATAAACCAGCACATCTCACGTTCTAACGCACACTTTGCAACGCAGCTGGAGCCCACCTGACACAGCAACAGCCGCTTTCAGAAACTCCTCGTTCCTCTTCCGCAGCTCCAACCCTCTCTGTACACTTCAGCTCGCCATAAAGCCTGGCCCTCCTGCAGCAGCACGTTAAGGACAAGAAAGCCGGCAGCTAACTGCTGGGCCTGCACGCACGGTTGCTGTGTACTCTTTAGCTCGCCATAAAGACCGTGTTGAAGACCGAGATACGCTCTCCTGCTTCACCGCTTATTGCCACGGTGTTGGTTTTGTACTGCTCACGAAAGCTTGCAGCTAACTGCTGGCCTGCACGCACGGTTTCTGTGTGCAGGCTTCGTTGATCAGCAAGAACAATTCTGTTCCTCACATTAAAAGCAACACTCTCCTTTACACGGGCTCAGCTGGTGAAGGACATTTCATCACAAGCTAGGCTGAAGTGGAAAACGTTCCAGCCAGGGCTGTCGGCTAAATCCACTGTGATTAGCAAAGACAAGCCATGAGAAAGCCACGTACCTGAATGCTGCTGGCGTGGAGCGCACCGTCTCATTGCTTTTGCCTCTCTCTGGGGGAAGGTCAGGATCCTGCTGCAGGGGCTCTCTCTTCGTGGATACTTCGGTCAGCTTCTCTCTGCTGACAAAACAAAGGGAACAAGTTATTACGGCAAACGCCCCGAGTAATCGTGCCTTAAATGAACTCTCTCCTGCAGCTCCCACCACCACGCGGGACACCCCAACACCTGGCGAACTCTAACGTGTGCCAGGCAGGCCTGACCTCACCACGGGCCCAGGCAGAGCTCCTCCCATTTGCCCTGGCACTCTAACGCTGTCAAAGGGAAGACAAACAGATGAGTTTTTGGAACGCATGAGATTGCTTGAGGAGGAAGCGGTACTACAGTTCATCCAGGTACAGCAGCCTTTGAAAGGCTGCACTTCTGCTTCTTGCCCTCAAGCTCATCAACAGGAGATACAGTATCGATCAAGCTAACTGGAGAAATACTTTAGCTGCTGCTCTTTCCTAGCTTACGAGTGCCCGGTGACCTCCCAAGGGACAAGCTCAGCCCAATTGAAAGAAGCTGGCAGACACTGAGGGTGGAATAAGAAGCGCAAGAAACTCAAGGCTATTTTGTTCACGCCTCCACCTCCAAACGGAGCCCTTCCTTCAGGTCTTACAGCCCTTTCTTCATGTTCATGAAACCACGGCCAGGCCTCGGCCACCTCCCCTCTGAGAAGCCTCTCACCCATGCGGAAATTCTTTCCAAAGAAACAGCTCTAGCCCCCTTCCCAGACCCAAATAGAAGGACCTGGATGACGCACATTCTCATTTCTTTCAGCACTGGAACCTCTTCTATATTAACCAGCCATCAGCAGTTCTCTCCGCTTTGACTCTAGCTGGCTGTTTGCCTTGCTCTGTTCTTCTTTGCATGGTGTAGCCCTCTCTAAGAGACAAAAGAAAGAGGAGGTCAGCTCTGAGGAGACACACCATCCGTGTGGCACTGCTTACGTCAGCACATCACCCATCTCCAACGTGCCCTCTGTGCAAAGGAGGTGTTTAACAGAGCAATGCAAAGGCAGCAGGGCTTATTTCAGCCGAAGAACCCAGACGCTTGACATCCTTTCGGATATATGAGCACACAGTGCATTCGCATTGAGTCCCAACATCACCACCTGTATCGGCACACACAGACGCACGCCCAGAGGAACGCCAAACCTCTAGACAACACATGAAGAGGGTCCCAAAAAAGCCAGGCCGGGGCCTTTTCATTTTGATGGTGAAAAACACGTAACGTTCGGACTCTCTCTCCCCCCCGGCACCGTTCCTGCTTACTCACTGTTATTCCCTGTGACGGGACAGAAGACAGAAGAATCCCAGGCTTGGAAAAAGCAGGGCTCTTCAGCGAGACCTTTGCCAGATTTTCTGCAGCAAGACATTCTCCAGATTGGCTTTCGGGCCTCTGTTGGGAGAGAGACATTCACGACGTGTACTACGTTAGGAATTTGTAACACGACTGCCCAATATCATTATGATGCTAACAAGGTCACCTGTCCAGTTACAGGGGTGTAAATACACAAACAAAACAAAAAACCCATGCACGATGAGCGACGCAGCTCATGACGTGACTGCTCGATGGGCACTGAAGCCGGGTGAAAAACAAGGATCACGCCAAGCCTTTATCCAAAGAAAATCAAATCAAGGAGATGGAGGCGACTTCCCAAACCAGGAGCCAGCATCACGTACATCGACATCGCTCCGAGTTGCAAAGCGGACGTAAGGGTGCGGGACGTCAAAGGAACAGCGAGACGCTGGCTGAGACATCTGCACGCCATTGCCCGCAGTCCTCCAGCGGCACCGCTGCGCTCCTTGAGACAACAAACATTGGCCACCCCTTACACTGAATGCCAGGCTCAGGACAGGGCCAGAATCACGTGCTCTCCTACCGCCCTTTGTCACGACCAGGGGTTCTGTCAATACCAGCCGCTTTTCAACAAGTGAAACGTGTCACCTGCGATCTCCCCTCACCCTCCCCGGTCAGCCCACCGAGTCACAGCACCGGCTACCATGTTTCACAGCTACACACACAAACTGCCACGCCGCTGCAGTTTCCAGCCTTCTCCTGTGCGAAGTCCATATTCTTCCATAGCGCCAGCACCTCACCACCAGCCCCCTTCTCTCTCCCCCTCACTGACAGATGCCAGGAGTCAGTCACGAAAAGAAAGGGAGTGCATCAAGGCCACGGGTTCATACTCCCAAGTTTCTTGAAAGACGCCCTTATTGTGACTGCACTCCGGAGTTTCTGTTACAGTCAGAGGAATTCACAGCATCGCTTTTCAAACCTCTACGTGCCCTTCGAGTCCCACGCAGCGCAGGATTCACTGTGAAGCACCAGGTCACCAAAAGGCATCTCGCCTCTCCACTCATCGACTCAGCTGGAGACAGAGCTCCCTCTGCTTAGGAACGTTACGGTCATTTCCTCACCCCGATGTGCCCAGCACAACGCTTCTGCCATCGAAACAGGCTCGGCCAAGTACAGCCCGAAGCCCGCTGCCTGCTCCCTTCGGGCACTTTAAGCCACCCCGTTGTGATTCCGATGGCAGAATTCATAGAAAAATTATAAAACCAATAAAAACCTAACTAGCACTAACCAGAGCAGTCACGGGAATCGGAAAGGCTCCTCCTGAGAACTCAGCCAGCAGGCGTCCATTAATAACGCCCTGCCCGCCCGGATTTACACAAACAGAGCCGCTCTGGGAAGCCCAAACCCCGGGAACGGCGGCTCCCTCGGCCGAAAGCCAAACCCGTGCGAGTCCCACCCGAGCAGCGCGCAGGAAGCGGGACGGGAAAGCACCGAGGGCGCGACCCGGGCCCCGTTCGCCTCTGACTCATTTGCCCAAGCGACCGTCAATCCGCGCAGTAACGGTGCCCGGAGCGGCAGCATCCCGGCAGGAATTATTGACGGGAAGCGGGACCGGGCCTCCGCTCGGGGCCCCGGCTGGCACAGCCCCCGCTCCCCGCTCCGGAGCGGCAGCCCGCCTGACCCCGCGGTCGCCGGGCTCCGCTCGCGGCTCCTCTCCCTGCCCGCGGAGTCGGGAGCCCCGAGAGGCGGAACGGGGAGCGATGGAGCGCGGGGGCCGCTCGGGAGCGGCGCGGGAAGGGGCGGAAGCGGGCTCCGGCAGAGGCGGCGGCGAGAGCGGCACCAGCGCCGCTCCACCCTCGGTCCCCAACCTGCGCGGTTTCCGGCGCCGCTCCGTGCTGCTCGCGCGCACTCTGTCGTTCTCGGCGCGGCAGCCAATGAGAGTCGGAGGCGGGGAGATGCAAACGAGCCGACGAGACGGCCAATGAAAGCGGGAGGGGGCGGAGAGATGCAAACGAGCCGACGAGACAGCCAATGGAAGCGCGAGGGGGCGGAGAGATGCAAACGAGCCGGCGAGACGGCCAATGGAAGCGGGACGGGGCGGAGAGATGCAAGCGAGCCGACGAGACGGCCAATGGAAGCGGGACGGGGCGGAGAGATGCAAACGAGCCGACGAGACGGCCAATGGGAGCGGGAGGGGGCGGAGAGATGCAAACGAGCCGACGAGACGGCCAATGGGAGCGGGAGGGGGCGGAGAGATGCAAACGACCCGACGAGACGGCCAATGGGAGCGGGAGGGGGGCGGAGAGATGCAAAAGAGGCGCCGCGCGCCGAGGACGCCGGAGACGTCAAGGAGGTTCGGCTCGGCTCGCGACCGCTCGGCTCCATTCGGCACCTCTCGGCTCCATCCCTAAACTCGCATCTCCGATCGCCTACTCTCGGCTCATCGCCGCTCCCCTCGGCTCGCTTCGGCCCCGCTCAGCTTCCCTCGGCTCGATTCGTAAGCTCTCGGCACCATTCGACTGAGCTCGGCCCCGCACGGCCCCGCTGCGCTCTTCCCGGCTCCGCTCGGTTATTCTCCACGGCTCGGATTGCGTCGGGTCCGGTCGGGTCGGCTTCACTCGGCTCGCCTACGAGCCGAGATGCGCGGCGGCGGGAATAGCGGAGAGCAGCCGAGAGAAGCCGAAGAGAGCCGAGAAAAGCCGAGCGAAGCCGAAGGGAACGGAGAGGAGCCGAGCGGCAGCGCCAGGGCTGCAGTGCCGACTTTCGACCACACGGCGGCAGCAGAGAGCGCTGAGCGGCGTCGGGGGCGGTGTCACCGCCGTCGAAACAGGCTCGGCCGAGTACAGCCCGAAGCCCGCTGCCTGCTCCCGTCGGGCGCTTTAAGCCACCCCGTTGTGATTCCGATGGCAGAATTCGTAGAAAAATTATAAAACAAATAAAAACTTAATTAGCACTAAACAGAGCAGTCACGGGAATTGGATAGGCTCCTCCTGAGAACTCAGCCAGAAGGGGAGGTTCGGAGCGTTAAATAGCGAGAAACAGGAACGCGTCCATTAATAACGCCCTGCCCGCCCGGATTTACACAGACAGAGCCGCTCGGGGAAGCCCAAACCCCGGGAACGGCGGCTCCCTCGGCCGAAAGCCAAACCCGTGCGAGTCCCACCCGAGCAGCACAAACCCGTGGGTCTGCTCTCTGCTTCTGTGGCTGCATCTCGAGCAGCAGGGATGGACTTAATGGATCTAAAGACGGCTTAAAATCATAGAATGGGCTGGGTAGGAAAGGACCTTAAAGATGATAAAGTTCCACCCCCCCGCCACGGGCAAGGACACCTCCCAACCTGGCCCTTCAACACCTCCAGGAATAGGGCAGCCACCACTTCCTTGGCAACCGGGGCCTCCCCCCCCTCATCATGAAGAACTGCTTCCAAATGTCTAACCTAAATCTTCACCCTTCCACTTTAAAGCCACCCCACTTCCTCCTATCATTACAAGCCCCTGTAAAAAGTCCCTCCCCAGCTTTCTTGAAGCTCCTTTCCACACTGGAAGACCGCTCTAAGGTCTCTTCTCCAGGCTCTGAATTTCCCTGACGATTGTTGCAGCACCCTGAGCAAAGCGCGCATCACACCTGGCTTCTGAAATTCAGCCCAGCTTCTTGCACAGGCCCCCTTTTCCCCCCCGCCCTTTCACCTCGTCCTTCCCTCTGTGCCCCTCCAGAGCTGGAAGTGGGGGCCGCGATTGATCAAGGGAATGTCCTCCCTGTCTCTGAGACCACCAGTAGCCATGGCTCTTCCCCACAAAGGGGGAAATGGGGAGGTCTTAGTTTTCAAATCAATATTGCTATAAAAAAAAACCAAAACCAAACAACCAAGAAAGCCAAAACCAGGAAAAAACTACAAGAGCAGTTTGAACGGTTTTCGTAGATCTCTAATTACTCAAATGAAAGAAATAAATTGTTGAACAGCAGCTCTCTCTGCTCGTCCCACTCAGCGCTCAGGGTGCTGGATTACGGCCGCAGGGGTGGGAGGGTATTGGTCTTCGGTGGCCGTGAGGGGTGTCCATCAGAGGATGCGAGCCTGTGCTCTGTCGGGGCGGTGGAGCCTGGGGGCGAGGGGCAGGATGAGTCCCCCTCCGCAGCCCCCGGGGCAGCTCTGCCTGCCTAGGATGGGGCAGGCAGCAGACACCAGAATTGGGGTGCCGCCCCACCCCAAAGCAGGCGCGCTGTTTCCCAGGACCCCCCACCCCGTGGGCACCCTGCCCAACCCACTGTCCCCTTTCCACCCAAGGGATCCCCCCACAAACCTCCCCCAACTGTACCTGCATTGCCCAAGAGCGCAGTCGGCTCGCTGCTCCGCCGGCATCGATAGACGCTGCCATCCTGGACCAGCAGCGCTCTCTCCTTGCTCTGGGAAGGAGAGAACAGGCTGTCTGAAAGACGAGTCCGAATACAACATCCCCAGGCAACGCTCCCACCCCCAGGTCTCCCTGGGGAAACTGAGGAACGGACCCCTCCACGTGCTCGGCATCACCCTGCCAGCCTCCCTCGTCCCCACCGTATCCCTACCTTCGCCATCCCTACCTGGCTGGGCCGTGGGGTGCTGGGTGGCCTGGGCTGGAAGACCTGCGAGTGCTGCAGTGGGAATGTCAAGATGTGTGGGCCCCTCCTGCTCTGCATCGCTCGAGGGTTCCTGCACTCAGTCATCCTGTGGGAGAGGCCATGAGGGTGCTCAGCGCTCGGCACGCTGTGCCGCTTTAGGCCAGGCAGGGTCCCAGGGGTGCTCCCTGCTGGGATACAGCCCCCACCGGCTCCCCCAGTCCCACCCTGCTGGGATACAGCCCCCACTCCCTCCCCGCCCACCCAATCATGCTGGATCTGCTCTTCCCCCCAGTGCCTGTGAGCTGGCTGAGGTTGTGGCACCTCACACGAGGGACACCAGGAAGCAGGAGCTGGGCTGCCCGAGCTGCAGGGCTTCATTTTGCCCACTGGTTTCACAGGAGGCACCTTATGTCCCCCCCAAGCCCGAGGTCAGGCTGAGACGAGATACAACCCATCACATGCAGCTTCAGCACCCTCGAGAGAGACCTGGGTGGACGAGGCCGCATGGGAGGAGGCTGTAAAACCCCAGAGAGCTGGGGCAAGGACAGCCCCCGACCCCCCTGCCCTCTCCCAGGAAAGATTTCTCCCTCGCCGGGGCTGCAGCTGGGCCACCCTGCACTCATGGGGCTGCACGTGGGTCCATGTCCCCTCTACCTGTCGCCGTGCTGCTGTGACTCCTGTGTCTCGAGGCTGGTGGAGGAGGTCACGGAGATGGGGGGGAGAATCACTGGCCGGAACCGGGGAGACGCATTTTTCCTAGGGAGGAGCCACATGTGGGTGACGGGGAACAAACAACAAACCCTGGCTCAGGCAGCACCCCAAAACCCATGGGCTCGTACCCTACAGCAGCCCTTTGTCCCCAGACAGGGCTCACTGTCCCCCTGCTGCCGGACAGGGCTGTGCAAGGGGCTCGTCAGGGTCGGATGCCCTGACAGACGCCCAAACCCCCGCGTCCCATACAGCGGGGCATCACCAACATCTACGTCCTCCCAGCCCACCCACGGTGCCAGGTGCTACTCACGGGCTGGGCAGCTTCAAGTTGAGGGGTTGGTCACAGGACAAGCAGTGGCAGTGGGCCTGTGGATACCTGGTGAGCAGAGAAAAAGGCTGGCTGAGATCCTGGGGGGGCCGTGGCTTGTCACAGCTTTGCCACAGCTGCCCCCAGGAGCAGGGCACACTCAGGTCACCTTGGCCCCGCCAGCAGCTCCAAAAACCTGGCAGCTGCTCAGGGTGGGCAGGGACACGGGGTGAAGGGCACAGGCGCCCACGCCTGCCACCCAACCGGCCCTCGTGCCGCTTTCATCGGCGCTAATTAGGCCCCAAAACCTTGCCAGGAGGGCAGGTCACAGGTCAGGTCCGCAGGGCGCTGCGTGTCACAGCCCTGCGTGGCGGGGACGAGCCGCTGCCCCTCCCGCCTCGGCCCGCAAACCCATCGTACGCACACCGCGGTTTTGGTCTGGGAAGACCCTGTCCCGCAGGTGCCCCCTCCTTGTGCCTTCTCCCGTGTCCAGAAGCTGCTGCAGGCTCCTGGTGGGAGGAGAGGCACAGCTGCTTCCTCATCCTCCCTGGCTGAAGTGCTCCTGTGCCAGGGTACCACTCTGGCCGGGATAGCCAGAGGGGACAAACGAGGCGAGTGCTGTCCCCAAAGCCACCACTGTCCCCATGCCACTCACTTAATCCCAGCTGCATTATCAGCCCCTGTCTGTGGCAGCTGGTCCTTCAGCAGCTTCAGGGTGCTCCTACAGTGCTGCAGTTGCTGCTGGACAGACTCCAGCTCCAGGCGGTCCAGCTGTGGATGGGTGCAAATGTCAGTCAGCCGCCCCGGAATGGGACGTGGCGGTCCCCAGGGAGGACAGCCGGGAGGGAGGGCCCTCGGAGGGAGCTGCCTTAGGCTGTCAAGCCCCGAAGGTGTCAGTTTTGCACAACGGGGACAAGCCCGCACTCACCTTGCTGTCCATCACTTCCCTGAGCTGTTGCTGGACCTGTTGCAAGCCCTGCTCCTGGGCCACCCCCTGGCTCTGCATCTTCTCCATTGTTTCATTCAGCCGCTCCATTCGTGCCTCAAACTGGCTCTGGCTGACTTTGCTGCCCAGGGCGGTCTTGGTTGCTTTCTAGCAACAGGGAAAGGCAGGAGAGAGGTGGGGAAGGTTTGATGAGTGATGGCCAAGGGGAGCTTGTGTCAGGAGGAGAAGTGGCTACACGGCCCCGCTTGCCCCATCAGGCCGGGGGGCTTGGTCCCACCAGCCAAAGGGACCTGGTGGGAGACAGCGGGGCCTGGTGTGGGACCCACAGTCGGTCTGGAAATCCTCCCTCCCTCTGTCTCGTTCTGCCACTGAGCACCCAAAGGGCATTTGTCACCGTGGCCGAGATCCCCCTGGATGGAACCGGGACCCCTCCAGGACGTACCACATCGACTCCCAGGTCCTCCTTGTCCGCTTTATCTGTCTCTAGCCTCCTCAGGGACTGGAACAGAGCCTTCAATGCAGAAAGCAACCCATGATGCCACAGCACGGTTAGAGCTGCCTCCCAGCCAGCCGGGCACCCCCACCCCCTCCCAAACCTCCAGGAAAGGCATTTTGGAGGTCTGCACAGCTGTGAGCAGGTTGGCAGGGGGACAAATACCTTGTGGTCCCCATCCTGGGGGCAGCACGGAGGATGCTCTGACCCCATGGAGCTTTCAGTCACCTACCTTGATATCTCTCTGCTTCTCCTCAGAGCCATCCTGGAGGGTTCCCACAGTGGAGCTGAGCATCTCATGCTCTCCTTGCAGCTGGGTGATTCTGGCCTCGATGCGTTTCAGCATCTTCTCATCCTGCTGCAGGGAGGAAGGCGACAAGATGGTGTTGTGCCAGGAGGGACTGGCTGCAAGCCCGTGTGCTCGGCCAGTGGCCGTGGGCTATCAGTGCCAGCAGGACATTTGCCTCAAGGTTTTACATTCTGCCCATGGTGCTGGCTTGTACAAGCCAACCTGGGGGGCAGCAAGGGGCTGCTCCACATTACAGCAAAGCACAGCCAGCCGGGAGGGGGGTGCAATCAGCCCCCTCCCAAGGCCCCCACACCAGCATCTCCCTACCTGTCTCCTCTCCTTCTGCTGCCTCTCCACCTTGCCCGCTGCCTTTTGGGACTTGAAGGAGTCCACCTGCTCCTGGAGCGTCTCATAGTGCTGCTGGAGCTGCTCCACCTCAGCACTCCAGTCCCTGCTGTAGACAGGGTGTACTGCCGGCCCGTCTGCCTGCTCCCGCCTCAGGCTCTCCACCTTCGCCCTCAGCTCGTCCAGCTGCAGGAAGAGGAGAAGGAATGGGGTGGCTGCAGCCAACAAGCCCAGCTGCCATGGAAGCTCAATGGCCCCATGTAGTCCAGTGACGTGGCCGGGAACCCTGCCAGGATCACCGCGCCGAGCCAGAGGGCGGTGGCACTGCTGCTTCCAGACCTCACCTGTGGCTGCAGGTGGTCACCCGTCTTGGCCACCAGCTGCTCCAGCATGGCCTTGGTCATCTCCTGCTGCTGCAGCTCTCCCAGATCCTGCTGTGATTCCTGCGGCACCAAGCTGGCCAGAGAGACAGTGGCATGGGCAGGCTTAGCCTCTGTAGGGGAGTGTGCCCCAAACCACAGTGGTTTCAGCCCCCACCCCTGGATCCCTTGTGGCCCCAAGGGGTAGAAGACCCTCTCCCATCCTTTTACCCCGGCCGCAGGGTGGTCTGGTGGCTGCCATCAGCTTTCCAGTCCGCTTCAGGCACCTGCAGCTTTCCAAGGGTGTCCTCCAGCTGCCTGATCTGGGAAGGGCAATGGCACAGAGTCAGGGCACAGTCCCCCATGTCGTTCCAGCACCGGGGGGCCCTTGGGCTGCCCCCTCCCTGCCCAACCTCCCCTGGCATCCCCACAGCGCACTCAGAGTCTGACGCCGGCTCACCTTGCCCTTCTCACCCTGCAGGTCGCTGGCCAGGCCCTGCAGGGAGGACAGCTGGCTCTGCATGTCGGCCAGGACTCCGGCGGTGTTCTCCTGATCTAGAGAGACACGGTCCAAGAGGAAACGCAGTCGGTGAGAGGGTCTCACGCTCGGGGCCAGGCTCCCAGCATGGCGAGGCCCTTACCCAGAGTGTCCCTAAACCAAGGACTCCCCCACAATCCCCCCCAGGACTCCCACCTCTCTCCAGGAAGAGCAGGTAGAGTTTCTCAGTTTCAGTGCGGTCAGACTTGGTGACCGCCAGCTGGTCAACCTGCTCCTTCAGGGCAGCGCAGAGGTTGCTGAGCTGCCTCAACTGGCCAAGAACCTCCGCCATCTCCACGCTGCAGCTCGGCTGAGCCTGTTGGCCATCTCCTGGGACCGCCGCCTGCATTCCCAGCGTGACGGTCTGGGTGCCAGGTGACCCTGGCTGTGTCACCACGGTGAGGGTCTGAGTGTCAGGTGACCCTGGCTGTGTCACCACAGTGGGGGTCTTTGTACCAGGTGACCCTGGCTGTGCCCCGACTGTGGGAGTCTCAGCACTAGGTGACCCGGGCTGTGTCACCACAGTGGGGGTCTTTGTACCAGGTGACCCTGGCTGTGCCCCGACTGTGGGAGTCTCAGTACTAGGTGACCCTGGCTGTGTCACCACAGTGGGGGTCTGGATACCAGGTGACCCTGGCTGTGGCCCCAGGATGGGAGCCACGGTGCCAGGTGACCCTGGTTGTGCCTCCACGATGGGGGTCTGGGTGCCAGATGCTGAGCTTGCCCGACGCTCGTTGTTCCACTCTGAGTCGAGGGGCTCAGCAAGGGCTGACTTGTTCCCACTGCCCTGCTGGGAAGAGAAGGCAAAGGAGAGCAGGTTTATAACCAGCTATGTAGCAGCAAGAACAGAGCCCAGCCCCGCCACCCTCCCCCACACCCATATGTCCCCATTCCCTGTCCCCAGAGCACCAGAGCCCAAAGAGTGCCCACCCTGTGAGACCCCCCAGCTCCTGTGTCCACAACTGCCTGGCCCCTTCCCCAGCCCCCTTGGTGCTTCGCTCTCATCTGGGCTTGCAGAAGTTGAGCAGCCAATCCCAGGGGATCAGCAAACACCCGGCTGACTCCACGTTCTGGGTCACCAAGGCATTTCTTGCTCTAACAACGGGATTCGGGGCTCCAGACCTCTTGGGCCAGACCCGCTGCCCAGCCCAACGTGTTGTGCCTACCTGCTGGGAGCAGCAGACCCAGGAGGGATCCGGAAACCAACTCAGAGTGCTAAATCATAGACTCAGAAGATGCTTTGGGTTGGAAAGGACCTCTAAGCCCATCCAGTTACCATGCGCAGGGACACCTCCCACTGGATCAGGGGGCTCCAAGCCACATCCAACCTGGCTTTCAACACCTTCAGGGATGGGGCGGCCACCACTGCTCTGGGCAACCTGGGCCAGGGCCTCCCCACCCTCACAGGGAAGAATTTCTTCCTAATACCTAATCTAAATCTTCCCCCTTCCAATTTAGAGCAGTTCCACTTGTCCTGTCACTACACACCCTTGTAAATGCTGGGAGCTGCACCCAAATGTCCCTCTGCTGTCCCCTGCTCCCACTCGCGCCAGCAAGACCAGAAGGGCAGGGAGCTGAGCAAGGACGTGGGGCTGCGTGGTCACCCCAAAGGTTCTGGGCGGCGCTGGGGCTGCAGTCCTGCTCCCACAGATGGGATGCCCCAGCACTCACCACTGCCACACCTCACCCGCCTCCTCCTCCTGCTGTGATACCCACCAGAAAATACCCCAGCACCCCACGTTCTCACCTCCTCTGGCGCCAGGTAGAGCTCCTGCCTTTGCTCCAGCCTTTTCTGGGGAAGGAAGGCACGCAGGGGTCAGCCCAGCCACAGAGCTGGGGGGTTGAAGGATGAGACCCCCAGGGATGGGACACCCAGGCAGCCTGACCGGCAGGCAGCGGTGCCTGTTTGTGCCCTCTCCAGAGCAGCGTGTGGCAGGCAGAGGGTGGGGAGCTCCAAGTGGGGTGGGCTGAGTCCCCACCGTCCCCTTTTGGGACACCCTTCCCGCTCTTCCCTCGCAGAGCCCTTTGCACCGGGTGACACTGATGGTGATGGCTGCGGCGTAGGGGCTGGGCTGGCAGGGGGACGGGGAGAGGGACAGAGAGGGGGGCAAGGGCTCATTTCCCTCCCGGGGTACCAAGCTCACCAAGCCAAGGACCTCCTTGATCTGCTGGATGTCCTCTTCCATGCGGGCCTGCACTGCCTTCATCTTGTCAATCTCTGCGAGGAGTGCCTGGGAGAAGGGGGTGGCAGGGTGAGCCCAAGAGGAGGGTCCCTGGGGACCACGACCTTCACCCTCACTGCGGTCAGCACAGAGGCTGGCGACAGCGCAGGGTCCAGCCACGCCAGCGGAGCCAAGGGCACCGAGGGATGTGTCGGACCCACCACGACTCGCTGATGGCAGCATGGGGAGAGCCCAGAGCAACCGGAGCAGCATTTCAGCCCCAGCTCTTCCTCCCCTTTTAAAACGCCATCCTTTTCCCGCAACGCAGCCCCACGCGCCGCCGTGAGCCAGACCTTGGTCTGAGGGCAGCACGATGGCAGCGACCCCAGAGAGCGGGTGTCTTGCAGGGCACACCCAGAGCACTGTCAAGAGCCTCTACCTTGGAGATGCCGCTCTCGTTCTCTTCCAGTGCCTCCTTCATCCGTCCCTCGTCGGTGGCCACAGAGGTGACCCGGGGGCTGCTCACGGTCCCCTGCAGCGCATCCATCCTGGGGACAAATGGCCCGAGACCCCTGCCACCATGTCCCCTTTCTTCACTGGGACTTCCCTCGGCCATCTCGGTGCCCCCTGGGAGGCTGCTTGGGCTGTGGCCCTGCTCAGGGACAGGCACATACTCCAGGCCCAGGTGCCAGAGCATGGCCTGCAGCAGCCTGCGCAGCTCTAGGTAGTTGACGCAGCCGGGAAAGTTGATGGCGGCATCCAGCATCTGGGACATGTTGAACGCATCCATGGCTGCTGCCCTGCCTGGGAACACAGAGCTGCCGGGAGGGGACCCTGAGTGCTGTAAGCAGTGGGCAGACGGACGTCTTCCTCCTCCTGCTCACCACAGGCAGCAAGTGACGCGCAGACAGCAAGTGACCTGCAGACACCAACTGACCCACGGAGAGCGAGTGACCCGTAGACACTGAGTGCCCAATGCAGGGGGACAGGTCTCATTGTGATGTCACCCATTGCCAGGCAACGCCCCCGGTGGGCACTGCTCGGGACCCTGATGGGGCATGGGATGAAGTTATTCCCAGGGACGGCAGATGCCCAGGCTCTCCGCTGCCTTTTCCAGTCCTTCTCAAGTTCCTAGAGTCACACACGGAAATGTGAGGGTTTTGTCAGGAGTCCACATCTGAGCTGACCTCATGGTGCACCCAGGGATGTTCAGAGACAGGCTCTTTCTTTTTACTGGCAGAGGCAACGGAGCGCAGAAGTTGTAGTTGTTCTCTGGCCTTCCGTTGCCACTCCTAGAGACACTCCTAGGGCACCTCAGCCCTGTGTCGTGTCTGCCTGCTCTGCACTCATCTGAGATGCCTCATGCCATGAAGAATGGACACAGGGACCTCAGTGCAAGGAAGGACGTCCCAGTGCTGCGTTACAGTGGTTTCTCGTCAGATGATGCTCCACACGTGAAGTGACCCCAAGACACAGGCTTTTATGGAATCCACAGGAACAGCTGTTTGTGCTCACTCAGGTTCATCTCACCTCAGGCACACAAAGCCTGGTGACATTTCAGGTGTCAGGGGTGGTCAAAGATATGTGCAGGTCCCTTCAAATGCAAAAGGAGCAGTTCACAGAGGCAGGGCAACACCTGGGGGCATCCTCTTGGAGGCTGTTTGGAGTCTCCTTTGGCCACCTGAAATGAAAGCTTATGTCCAAAATAAGGGCACACGAACATGTCCCTCCTCGTGTTCAGGACAGTCTGTAGAGGGGTTAATTGCAATGGTTCGTGTCCCGTGCCACAAAGAGAGCTCAGCCTGTCTCTTCTCCTTCTGCTGTATTTACCAGATCACCACTGGCTGCACTGGCCATTGCCACGCGTTCAGCCCCACATTGACTTACAGAAATCAGGGTATCTTCTCAATTTAACGTTCAAATCCAGGCACACAGAGCTACAGGAGATGCCAGGCCTTGCAGGAACAGCAGAGGACCTACAGAAACACCATTCCCGTTCAGGGTGGGTGTGTGACAGACACCCCAGACGTTGTCACACGGAGTGCCGTTTGCTGCTCGTGAGCCCATGGCGGATGCCATCGGTCAGAGGCATCTGCCATCAGGTGCCATCAGAGAGGCAGGATCGGTCCCTCCTCCACCCAAGAGCTGCAGGCATTGCACAAACACAAAGCACATCACGCTGAGGTCTTACTCACACTCGTGACGATACCGCCAAGAAACACACTAAGCATTTTCACAGGGTGCCTGGATACAGCTTGTCTTCAAAGACAGCATCCCGCAATGATCCTTATGGAAACAGAGTTGGAAATGGAAAGGGCATTCAGTGGGAACCCAAACGAGCTCTTGCTACATAAGGATCCGTAAAAGAAGCAGCAGTGAGAATGTGGGACCACTGCTGAGTTTAGTAAGCTAATTTAGGTGTAGGTAGATCTGAGATAATCTGTCTATTCTTTGCCTCAGATATCACCAGAAAGGTCTCCCAGGCCTTGGAGCTTTGAGGCAGGACTCTGGAGGGCAATCAGTGGTCGATGGGGATTAAGCTTGCTGGTCCACGTCCATGACCTACAAAACAATAATGAGAACTTACAGAGCAGCATTGAAGATGAGAAAATGAAGACTTCTAACACACTTCACACTCCAAGGTCTTTTCTGCATGTTTCAACTCTGCCTGGTATTTGTAAGCAGACAAATGAAGAAAAGTGGAAGAAAATGAGATTCTTTCTTGTTTTTTATCCTTGAAACATTTTCACTTCTGAAATTAATCACATAGTAAACGAGAAATTAAGGTGGCTTTTCCCAGAGAGTTGGCTTTTGGGGGCATTTTGCATCTTCATGAGCCCTTTGGTGCCAAGGTCCCGAACTGCAGATTCTGAATCTGGACTGAATCGGCCTTTAGAGAAGTAAAAGTCAGCAGCAAACCTCCGAGCTTCTGAAGGCGTTTGCAGCCCCCACTGAGTGTCACCAGTGAAGAGACTGCGGAGGGAATGAGCAGGCAAAGTTGTCATCCCTTGGCGCTGCTGAAGCAGGAAGTAAGAGGCACAGTTGAAAGTCAAGTGTGGAGTTTGCTATGAAGGCCCTTGATGGGCTTCATCCAGTGGGAGGTGCCAGCCCTGATCCCGCTTCTCTACAAGTGGGTCTCCTTTCCCTCATGGGATGTTCATGGGTCTTACTGATAGCAGTGAGACCTGAGCGGGGTGATGCTGGGTGCAGAACAGTGGTAAGACTCCTCCACGCCTCCCAGGTGAGGAGGCACCAGAGTGCTGGAGCTCTAAGGAACTGGTGTCCTCTCAGGGACCACAGTGGAAGAGGCCACCATCTGCTCCATCATGGCCTTGGTCATCTCCTGCTGCTGCAGCTCTCCCAGATCCTGCTGTGATTCCTGTGGCACCAAGCTGGCCAGAGAGACAGAGGTACGGGCAGGCTTAGCCTCTGTGGGGGAGTGTGCCCCAAACGGCCCTGTGAGAAATGCCAGCTCACAGATAGAATTTTAGAGAGGACAAAATCTTAGAAGCAAAGAGATTTATACATAAGAGGATGCATAAGAGGATGGACCCTCCTCTATTCACACTGTTTGGTTCCACTCATGTACATTTATTTAGGGTACTTTTAGGTATTCGTTTAGTTTGTTACTTCCCCCCCGCCCCTTTACATGCATACCACCAGCAATAAAATGTTACACATTCATTGCATTCCCCAATATGCCTATACATGTGCATTACCTGTCCCCACATAATATTAAAATGAGTCTTGAAATGTTATTTACATGTCCTTAACAGCGTATTTGGAAACCTGCATTCTTCCCGACGCCCTACTTACTTCAACTATCACAATTTGGCTGAAGCAAAACTTTTATTTCACTATTACAAGCCCCAACCCTGGATCCCTTGTGGCCCCATCGGGTAGAAGACCCTCTCCCATCCTTTTACCCCGGCCGCAGGGTGGTCTGGTGGCTGCCATCAGCTTTCCAGTCCGCTTCAGGCACCTGCAGCTTTCCAAGGGTGTCCTCCAGCTGTCTGATCTGGGAAGGGCAATGGTACAGAGTCAGGGCACAGTCCCCCATGTCGTTCCAGCACCGGGGCCCTTTGGCTGCCCCCTCCCTGCCCAACCTCCCCTGGCATCCCCACAGCGCACTCAGAGTCTGACGCCGGCTCACCTTGCCCTTCTCACCCTGCAGGTCGCTGGCCAGGCCCTGCAGGGAGGACAGCTGGCTCTGCTTGTCAGCCAGGACACCGGCGGTGTTCTCCTGATCTAGAGAGACACGGTCCAAGAGGAAACGCAGTCGGTGAGAGGGTCTCACGCTCGGGGCCAGGCTCCCAGCATGGCGAGGCCCTTACCCAGAGTGTCCCTAAACCAAGGACTCCCCCACAATCCCCCCCAGGACTCCCACCTCTCTCCAGGAAGAGCAAGTAGAGCTTCTCAGTCTCAGTGCGGTCAGATTGGTGACCGCCAGCTGGTCAACCTGCTCCTTCAGGGCAGCGCAGAGGTTGCTGAGCTGCCTCAACTGGCCAAGAACCTCCACCATCTCCACGCTGCAGCTCGGCTGAGCCTGTTGGCCATCTCCTGGGACCGCCGCCTGCATTCCCAGCATGACGGTCTGGGTGCCAGGTGACCCTGGCTGTGCCCCCACGATGGGGGTCTGGGTGCCAGATGCTGAGCTTGCCCTACGCTCGTTGTCCATCTCTGACTCGAGGGGCTCAGCAAGGGCTGACTTGCTCCCACTGCCCTGCGGGGAAGAGAAGGCAAAGGGAAGTAGGTTTATAAGCAGCCATGCAGTACCAAGACCAGAGCCCAAAGAGTGCCCACCCTGTGAGACCCCCCAGCTCCTGTGACCACAGCTGCCCGGCCCCTTCCCCAGCCCCCTTGGTGCTTCGCTCTCATCTGGGCCTGCAGAAGTTGAGCAGCCAATCCCAGGGGATCAGCAAACACCCGGCTGACTCCACGTTCTGGGTCACCAAGGCATTTCTTGCTCTAACAACGGGATTCGGGGCTCCAGACCTCTTGGGCCAGACCCGCTGCCCAGCCCAACGTGTTGTGCCTACCTGCTGGGAGCAGCAGACCCAGGAGGGATCCGGAAACCAACTCAGAGTGCTAAATCATAGACTCAGAAGATGCTTTGGGTTGGAAAGGACCTCTAAGCCCATCCAGTTACCATGCGCAGGGACACCTCCCACTGGATCAGGGGGCTCCAAGCCACATCCAACCTGGCTTTCAACACCTTCAGGGATGGGGCGGCCACCACTGCTCTGGGCAACCTGGGCCAGGGCCTCCCCACCCTCACAGGGAAGAATTTCTTCCTAATGCCTAATCTAAATCTTCCCCCTTCCAATTTAGAGCAGTTCCACTTGTCCTGTCACTACACACCCTTGTAAATGCTGGGAGCTGCACCCAAATGTCCCTCTGCTGTCCCCTGCTCCCACTCGCGCCAGCAAGACCAGAAGGGCAGGGAGCTGAGCAAGGACGTGGGGCTGCGTGGTCACCCCAAAGGTTCTGGGCGGCGCTGGGGCTGCAGTCCTGCTCCCACAGATGGGATGCCCCAGCACTCACCACTGCCACACCTCACCCGCCTCCTCCTCCTGCTGTGATACCCACCAGAAAATACCCCAGCACCCCACGTTCTCACCTCCTCTGGCACCAGGTAGAGCTCCTGCCTCTGCTCCAGCCTTTTCTGGGGAAGGAAGGCACGCAGGGGTCAGCCCAGCCACAGAGCTGGGGGGTTGGAGGATGAGACCCCCCAGGGATGGGATCCCCAGGCAGCCTGACCGGCAGGCAGCGGTGCCTGTTTGTGCCCTCCCCAGAGCACCGCGTGGCAGACAATGAGCGGGAGGGGGCGGAGAGATGCAAACGAGCCGACGAGACAGCCAATGGAAGCGCGAGGGGGCGGAGAGATGCAAACGAGCCGGCGAGACGGCCAATGGAAGCGGGACGGGGCGGAGAGATGCAAGCGAGCCGACGAGACGGCCAATGGGAGCGGGAGGGGGCGGAGAGATGCAAACGAGCCGACGAGACGGCCAATGGAAGCGGGACGGGGCGGAGAGATGCAAACGAGCCGACGAGACGGCCAATGGGAGCGGGAGGGGGCGGAGAGATGCAAACGAGCCGACGAGACGGCCAATGGGAGCGGGAGGGGGCGGAGAGATGCAAACGAGCCGACGAGACAGCCAATGGAAGCGGGACGGGGCGGAGAGATGCAAACGACCCGACGAGACAGCCAATGGGAGCGGGAGGGGGGCGGAGAGATGCAAAAGAGGCGCCGCGCGCCGAGGACGCCGGAGACGTCAAGGAGGTTCGGCTCGGCTCGGGACCGCTCGGCTCCATTCGGCACCTCTCGGCTCCATCCCTAAACTCGCATCTCCGATCGCCTACTCTCGGCTCATCGCCGCTCCCCTCGGCTCGCTTCGGCCCCGCTCAGCTCCCCTCGGCTCGATTCGTAAGCTCTCGGCACCATTCGACTGAGCTCGGCCCCGCACGGCCCCGCTGCGCTCTTCCCGGCTCCGCTCGGTTATTCTCCACGGCTCGGATTGCGTCGGGTCCGGTCGGGTCGGCTTCACTCGGCTCGCCTACGAGCCGAGATGCGCGGCGGCGGGAATAGCGGAGAGCAGCCGAGAGAAGCCGAAGAGAGCCGAGAAAAGCCGAGCGAAGCCGAAGGGAACGGAGAGGAGCCGAGCGGCAGCGCCAGGGCTGCAGTGCCGACTTTCGACCACACGGCGGCAGCAGAGAGCGCTGAGCGGCGTCGGGGGCGGTGTCACCGCCGTCGAAACAGGCTCGGCCGAGTACAGCCCGAAGCCCGCTGCCTGCTCCCGTCGGGCGCTTTAAGCCACCCCGTTGTGATTCCGATGGCAGAATTCGTAGAAAAATTATAAAACAAATAAAAACTTAATTAGCACTAAACAGAGCAGTCACGGGAATTGGATAGGCTCCTCCTGAGAACTCAGCCAGAAGGGGAGGTTCGGAGCGTTAAATAGCGAGAAACAGGAACGCGTCCATTAATAACGCCCTGCCCGCCCGGATTTACACAGACAGAGCCGCTCGGGGAAGCCCAAACCCCGGGAACGGCGGCTCCCTCGGCCGAAAGCCAAACCCGTGCGAGTCCCACCCGAGCAGCACAAACCCGTGGGTCTGCTCTCTGCTTCTGTGGCTGCATCTCGAGCAGCAGGGATGGACTTAATGGATCTAAACACGGCTTCAAATCATAGAATGGGCTGGGTAGGAAAGGACCTTAAAGATGATAAAGTTCCACCCCCCCGCCACGGGCAAGGACACCTCCCAACCTGGCCCTTCAACACCTCCAGGAATAGGGCAGCCACCACTTCCTTGGCAACCGGGGCCTCCCCCCCCTCATCATGAAGAACTGCTTCCAAATGTCTAACCTAAATCTTCACCCTTCCACTTTAAAGCCACCCCACTTCCTCCTATCATTACAAGCCCCTGTAAAAAGTCCCTCCCCAGCTTTCTTGAAGCTCCTTTCCACACTGGAAGACCGCTCTAAGGTCTCTTCTCCAGGCTCTGAATTTCCCTGACGATTGTTGCAGCACCCTGAGCAAAGCGCGCATCACACCTGGCTTCTGAAATTCAGCCCAGCTTCTTGCACAGGCCCCCTTTCCCCCCCCGCCCTTTCACCTCGTCCTTCCCTCTGTGCCCCTCCAGAGCTGGAAGTGGGGGCCGCGATTGATCAAGGGAATGTCCTCCCTGTCTCTGAGACCACCAGTAGCCATGGCTCTTCCCCACAAAGGGGGAAATGGGGAGGTCTTAGTTTTCAAATCAATATTGCTATAAAAAAAAACCAAAACCAAACAACCAAGAAAGCCAAAACCAGGAAAAAACTACAAGAGCAGTTTGAACGGTTTTCGTAGATCTCTAATTACTCAAATGAAAGAAATAAATTGTTGAACAGCAGCTCTCTCTGCTCGTCCCACTCAGCGCTCAGGGTGCTGGATTACGGCCGCAGGGGTGGGAGGGTATTGGTCTTCGGTGGCCGTGAGGGGTGTCCATCGGAGGATGCGAGCCTGTGCTCTGTCGGGGCGGTGGAGCCTGGGGGCGAGGGGCAGGATGAGTCCCCCTCCGCAGCCCCCGGGGCAGCTCTGCCTGCCTAGGATGGGGCAGGCAGCAGACACCAGAATTGGGGTGCCGCCCCACCCCAAAGCAGGCGCGCTGTTTCCCAGGACCCCCCACCCCGTGGGCACCCTGCCCAACCCACTGTCCCCTTTCCACCCAAGGGATCCCCCCACAAACCTCCCCCAACTGTACCTGCATTGCCCAAGAGCGCAGTCGGCTCGCTGCTCCGCCGGCATCGATAGACGCTGCCATCCTGGACCAGCAGCGCTCTCTCCTTGCTCTGGGAAGGAGAGAACAGGCTGTCTGAAAGACGAGTCCGAATACAACATCCCCAGGCAACGCTCCCACCCCCAGGTCTCCCTGGGGAAACTGAGGAACGGACCCCTCCACGTGCTCGGCATCACCCTGCCAGCCTCCCTCGTCCCCACCGTATCCCTACCTTCGCCATCCCTACCTGGCTGGGCCGTGGGGTGCTGGGTGGCCTGGGCTGGAAGACCTGCGAGTGCTGCAGTGGGAATGTCAAGATGTGTGGGCCCCTCCTGCTCTGCATCGCTCGAGGGTTCCTGCACTCAGTCATCCTGTGGGAGAGGCCATGAGGGTGCTCAGCGCTCGGCACGCTGTGCCGCTTTAGGCCAGGCAGGGTCCCAGGGGTGCTCCCTGCTGGGATACAGCCCCCACCGGCTCCCCCAGTCCCACCCTGCTGGGATACAGCCCCCACTCCCTCCCCGCCCACCCAATCATGCTGGATCTGCTCTTCCCCCCAGTGCCTGTGAGCTGGCTGAGGTTGTGGCACCTCACACGAGGGACACCAGGAAGCAGGAGCTGGGCTGCCCGAGCTGCAGGGCTTCATTTTGCCCACTGGTTTCACAGGAGGCACCTTATGTCCCCCCCAAGCCCGAGGTCAGGCTGAGACGAGATACAACCCATCACATGCAGCTTCAGCACCCTCGAGAGAGACCTGGGTGGACGGGGCCGCATGGGAGGAGGCTGTAAAACCCCAGAGAGCTGGGGCAAGGACAGCCCCCGACCCCCCTGCCCTCTCCCAGGAAAGATTTCTCCCTCGCCGGGGCTGCAGCTGGGCCACCCTGCACTCATGGGGCTGCACGTGGGTCCATGTCCCCTCTACCTGTCGCCGTGCTGCTGTGACTCCTGTGTCTCGAGGCTGGTGGAGGAGGTCACGGAGATGGGGGGGAGAATCACTGGCCGGAACCGGGGAGACGCATTTTTCCTAGGGAGGAGCCACATGTGGGTGACGGGGAACAAACAACAAACCCTGGCTCAGGCAGCACCCCAAAACCCATGGGCTCGTACCCTACAGCAGCCCTTTGTCCCCAGACAGGGCTCACTGTCCCCCTGCTGCCGGACAGGGCTGTGCAAGGGGCTCGTCAGGGTCGGATGCCCTGACAGACGCCCAAACCCCCGCGTCCCATACAGCGGGGCATCACCAACATCTACGTCCTCCCAGCCCACCCACGGTGCCAGGTGCTACTCACGGGCTGGGCAGCTTCAAGTTGAGGGGTTGGTCACAGGACAAGCAGTGGCAGTGGGCCTGTGGATACCTGGTGAGCAGAGAAAAAGGCTGGCTGAGATCCTGGGGGGGCCGTGGCTTGTCACAGCTTTGCCACAGCTGCCCCCAGGAGCAGGGCACACTCAGGTCACCTTGGCCCCGCCAGCAGCTCCAAAAACCTGGCAGCTGCTCAGGGTGGGCAGGGACACGGGGTGAAGGGCACAGGCGCCCACGCCTGCCACCCAACCGGCCCTCGTGCCGCTTTCATCGGCGCTAATTAGGCCCCAAAACCTTGCCAGGAGGGCAGGTCACAGGTCAGGTCCGCAGGGCGCTGCGTGTCACAGCCCTGCGTGGCGGGGACGAGCCGCTGCCCCTCCCGCCTCGGCCCGCAAACCCATCGTACGCACACCGCGGTTTTGGTCTGGGAAGACCCTGTCCCGCAGGTGCCCCCTCCTTGTGCCTTCTCCCGTGTCCAGAAGCTGCTGCAGGCTCCTGGTGGGAGGAGAGGCACAGCTGCTTCCTCATCCTCCCTGGCTGAAGTGCTCCTGTGCCAGGGTACCACTCTGGCCGGGATAGCCAGAGGGGACAAACGAGGCGAGTGCTGTCCCCAAAGCCACCACTGTCCCCATGCCACTCACTTAATCCCAGCTGCATTATCAGCCCCTGTCTGTGGCAGCTGGTCCTTCAGCAGCTTCAGGGTGCTCCTACAGTGCTGCAGTTGCTGCTGGACAGACTCCAGCTCCAGGCGGTCCAGCTGTGGATGGGTGCAAATGTCAGTCAGCCGCCCCGGAATGGGACGTGGCGGTCCCCAGGGAGGACAGCCGGGAGGGAGGGCCCTCGGAGGGAGCTGCCTTAGGCTGTCAAGCCCCGAAGGTGTCAGTTTTGCACAACGGGGACAAGCCCGCACTCACCTTGCTGTCCATCACTTCCCTGAGCTGTTGCTGGACCTGTTGCAAGCCCTGCTCCTGGGCCACCCCCTGGCTCTGCATCTTCTCCATTGTTTCATTCAGCCGCTCCATTCGTGCCTCAAACTGGCTCTGGCTGACTTTGCTGCCCAGGGCGGTCTTGGTTGCTTTCTAGCAACAGGGAAAGGCAGGAGAGAGGTGGGGAAGGTTTGATGAGTGATGGCCAAGGGGAGCTTGTGTCAGGAGGAGAAGTGGCTACACGGCCCCGCTTGCCCCATCAGGCCGGGGGGCTTGGTCCCACCAGCCAAAGGGACCTGGTGGGAGACAGCGGGGCCTGGTGTGGGACCCACAGTCGGTCTGGAAATCCTCCCTCCCTCTGTCTCGTTCTGCCACTGAGCACCCAAAGGGCATTTGTCACCGTGGCCGAGATCCCCCTGGATGGAACCGGGACCCCTCCAGGACGTACCACATCGACTCCCAGGTCCTCCTTGTCCGCTTTATCTGTCTCTAGCCTCCTCAGGGACTGGAACAGAGCCTTCAATGCAGAAAGCAACCCATGATGCCACAGCACGGTTAGAGCTGCCTCCCAGCCAGCCGGGCACCCCCACCCCCTCCCAAACCTCCAGGAAAGGCATTTTGGAGGTCTGCACAGCTGTGAGCAGGTTGGCAGGGGGACAAATACCTTGTGGTCCCCATCCTGGGGGCAGCACGGAGGATGCTCTGACCCCATGGAGCTTTCAGTCACCTACCTTGATATCTCTCTGCTTCTCCTCAGAGCCATCCTGGAGGGTTCCCACAGTGGAGCTGAGCATCTCATGCTCTCCTTGCAGCTGGGTGATTCTGGCCTCGATGCGTTTCAGCATCTTCTCATCCTGCTGCAGGGAGGAAGGCGACAAGATGGTGTTGTGCCAGGAGGGACTGGCTGCAAGCCCGTGTGCTCGGCCAGTGGCCGTGGGCTATCAGTGCCAGCAGGACATTTGCCTCAAGGTTTTACATTCTGCCCATGGTGCTGGCTTGTACAAGCCAACCTGGGGGGCAGCAAGGGGCTGCTCCACATTACAGCAAAGCACAGCCAGCCGGGAGGGGGGTGCAATCAGCCCCCTCCCAAGGCCCCCACACCAGCATCTCCCTACCTGTCTCCTCTCCTTCTGCTGCCTCTCCACCTTGCCCGCTGCCTTTTGGGACTTGAAGGAGTCCACCTGCTCCTGGAGCGTCTCATAGTGCTGCTGGAGCTGCTCCACCTCAGCACTCCAGTCCCTGCTGTAGACAGGGTGTACTGCCGGCCCGTCTGCCTGCTCCCGCCTCAGGCTCTCCACCTTCGCCCTCAGCTCGTCCAGCTGCAGGAAGAGGAGAAGGAATGGGGTGGCTGCAGCCAACAAGCCCAGCTGCCATGGAAGCTCAATGGCCCCATGTAGTCCAGTGACGTGGCCGGGAACCCTGCCAGGATCACCGCGCCGAGCCAGAGGGCGGTGGCACTGCTGCTTCCAGACCTCACCTGTGGCTGCAGGTGGTCACCCGTCTTGGCCACCAGCTGCTCCAGCATGGCCTTGGTCATCTCCTGCTGCTGCAGCTCTCCCAGATCCTGCTGTGATTCCTGCGGCACCAAGCTGGCCAGAGAGACAGTGGCATGGGCAGGCTTAGCCTCTGTAGGGGAGTGTGCCCCAAACCACAGTGGTTCCCTTGTGGCCCCAAGGGGTAGAAGACCCTCTCCCATCCTTTTACCCCGGCCGCAGGGTGGTCTGGTGGCTGCCATCAGCTTTCCAGTCCGCTTCAGGCACCTGCAGCTTTCCAAGGGTGTCCTCCAGCTGCCTGATCTGGGAAGGGCAATGGTACAGAGTCAGGGCACAGTCCCCCATGTCGTTCCAGCACCGGGGGGCCCTTGGGCTGCCCCCTCCCTGCCCAACCTCCCCTGGCATCCCCACAGCGCACTCAGAGTCTGACGCCGGCTCACCTTGCCCTTCTCACCCTGCAGGTCGCTGGCCAGGCCCTGCAGGGAGGACAGCTGGCTCTGCATGTCGGCCAGGACTCCGGCGGTGTTCTCCTGATCTAGAGAGACACGGTCCAAGAGGAAACGCAGTCGGTGAGAGGGTCTCACGCTCGGGGCCAGGCTCCCAGCATGGCGAGGCCCTTACCCAGAGTGTCCCTAAATCAAGGACTCCCCCACAATCCCCCCCAGGACTCCCACCTCTCTCCAGGAAGAGCAGGTAGAGTTTCTCAGTTTCAGTGCGGTCAGACTTGGTGACCGCCAGCTGGTCAACCTGCTCCTTCAGGGCAGCGCAGAGGTTGCTGAGCTGCCTCAACTGGCCAAGAACCTCCGCCATCTCCACGCTGCAGCTCGGCTGAGCCTGTTGGCCATCTCCTGGGACCGCCGCCTGCATTCCCAGCGTGACGGTCTGGGTGCCAGGTGACCCTGGCTGTGTCACCACGGTGAGGGTCTGAGTGTCAGGTGACCCTGGCTGTGTCACCACAGTGGGGGTCTTTGTACCAGGTGACCCTGGCTGTGCCCCGACTGTGGGAGTCTCAGCACTAGGTGACCCGGGCTGTGTCACCACAGTGGGGGTCTTTGTACCAGGTGACCCTGGCTGTGCCCCGACTGTGGGAGTCTCAGTACTAGGTGACCCTGGCTGTGTCACCACAGTGGGGGTCTGGATACCAGGTGACCCTGGCTGTGGCCCCAGGATGGGAGCCACGGTGCCAGGTGACCCTGGTTGTGCCTCCACGATGGGGGTCTGGGTGCCAGATGCTGAGCTTGCCCGACGCTCGTTGTTCCACTCTGAGTCGAGGGGCTCAGCAAGGGCTGACTTGTTCCCACTGCCCTGCTGGGAAGAGAAGGCAAAGGAGAGCAGGTTTATAACCAGCTATGTAGCAGCAAGAACAGAGCCCAGCCCCGCCACCCTCCCCCACACCCATATGTCCCCATTCCCTGTCCCCAGAGCACCAGAGCCCAAAGAGTGCCCACCCTGTGAGACCCCCCAGCTCCTGTGTCCACAACTGCCTGGCCCCTTCCCCAGCCCCCTTGGTGCTTCGCTCTCATCTGGGCTTGCAGAAGTTGAGCAGCCAATCCCAGGGGATCAGCAAACACCCGGCTGACTCCACGTTCTGGGTCACCAAGGCATTTCTTGCTCTAACAACGGGATTCGGGGCTCCAGACCTCTTGGGCCAGACCCGCTGCCCAGCCCAACGTGTTGTGCCTACCTGCTGGGAGCAGCAGACCCAGGAGGGATCCGGAAACCAACTCAGAGTGCTAAATCATAGACTCAGAAGATGCTTTGGGTTGGAAAGGACCTCTAAGCCCATCCAGTTACCATGCGCAGGGACACCTCCCACTGGATCAGGGGGCTCCAAGCCACATCCAACCTGGCTTTCAACACCTTCAGGGATGGGGCGGCCACCACTGCTCTGGGCAACCTGGGCCAGGGCCTCCCCACCCTCACAGGGAAGAATTTCTTCCTAATGCCTAATCTAAATCTTCCCCCTTCCAATTTAGAGCAGTTCCACTTGTCCTGTCACTACACACCCTTGTAAATGCTGGGAGCTGCACCCAAATGTCCCTCTGCTGTCCCCTGCTCCCACTCGCGCCAGCAAGACCAGAAGGGCAGGGAGCTGAGCAAGGACGTGGGGCTGCGTGGTCACCCCAAAGGTTCTGGGCGGCGCTGGGGCTGCAGTCCTGCTCCCACAGATGGGATGCCCCAGCACTCACCACTGCCACACCTCACCCGCCTCCTCCTCCTGCTGTGATACCCACCAGAAAATACCCCAGCACCCCACGTTCTCACCTCCTCTGGCGCCAGGTAGAGCTCCTGCCTTTGCTCCAGCCTTTTCTGGGGAAGGAAGGCACGCAGGGGTCAGCCCAGCCACAGAGCTGGGGGGTTGAAGGATGAGACCCCCAGGGATGGGACACCCAGGCAGCCTGACCGGCAGGCAGCGGTGCCTGTTTGTGCCCTCTCCAGAGCAGCGTGTGGCAGGCAGAGGGTGGGGAGCTCCAAGTGGGGTGGGCTGAGTCCCCACCGTCCCCTTTTGGGACACCCTTCCCGCTCTTCCCTCGCAGAGCCCTTTGCACCGGGTGACACTGATGGTGATGGCTGCGGCGTAGGGGCTGGGCTGGCAGGGGGACGGGGAGAGGGACAGAGAGGGGGGCAAGGGCTCATTTCCCTCCCGGGGTACCAAGCTCACCAAGCCAAGGACCTCCTTGATCTGCTGGATGTCCTCTTCCATGCGGGCCTGCACTGCCTTCATCTTGTCAATCTCTGCGAGGAGTGCCTGGGAGAAGGGGGTGGCAGGGTGAGCCCAAGAGGAGGGTCCCTGGGGACCACGACCTTCACCCTCACTGCGGTCAGCACAGAGGCTGGCGACAGCGCAGGGTCCAGCCACGCCAGCGGAGCCAAGGGCACCGAGGGATGTGTCGGACCCACCACGACTCGCTGATGGCAGCATGGGGAGAGCCCAGAGCAACCGGAGCAGCATTTCAGCCCCAGCTCTTCCTCCCCTTTTAAAACGCCATCCTTTTCCCGCAACGCAGCCCCACGCGCCGCCGTGAGCCAGACCTTGGTCTGAGGGCAGCACGATGGCAGCGACCCCAGAGAGCGGGTGTCTTGCAGGGCACACCCAGAGCACTGTCAAGAGCCTCTACCTTGGAGATGCCGCTCTCGTTCTCTTCCAGCGCCTCCTTCATCCGTCCCTCGTCGGTGGCCACAGAGGTGACCCGGGGGCTGCTCACGGTCCCCTGCAGCGCATCCATCCTGGGGACAAATGGCCCGAGACCCCTGCCACCATGTCCCCTTTCTTCACTGGGACTTCCCTCGGCCATCTCGGTGCCCCCTGGGAGGCTGCTTGGGCTGTGGCCCTGCTCAGGGACAGGCACATACTCCAGGCCCAGGTGCCAGAGCATGGCCTGCAGCAGCCTGCGCAGCTCTAGGTAGTTGACGCAGCCGGGAAAGTTGATGGCGGCATCCAGCATCTGGGACATGTTGAACGCATCCATGGCTGCTGCCCTGCCTGGGAACACAGAGCTGCCGGGAGGGGACCCTGAGTGCTGTAAGCAGTGGGCAGACGGACGTCTTCCTCCTCCTGCTCACCACAGGCAGCAAGTGACGCGCAGACAGCAAGTGACCTGCAGACACCAACTGACCCACGGAGAGCGAGTGACCCGTAGACACTGAGTGCCCAATGCAGGGGGACAGGTCTCATTGTGATGTCACCCATTGCCAGGCAACGCCCCCGGTGGGCACTGCTCGGGACCCTGATGGGGCATGGGATGAAGTTATTCCCAGGGACGGCAGATGCCCAGGCTCTCCGCTGCCTTTTCCAGTCCTTCTCAAGTTCCTAGAGTCACACACGGAAATGTGAGGGTTTTGTCAGGAGTCCACATCTGAGCTGACCTCATGGTGCACCCAGGGATGTTCAGAGACAGGCTCTTTCTTTTTACTGGCAGAGGCAACGGAGCGCAGAAGTTGTAGTTGTTCTCTGGCCTTCCGTTGCCACTCCTAGAGACACTCCTAGGGCACCTCAGCCCTGTGTCGTGTCTGCCTGCTCTGCACTCATCTGAGATGCCTCATGCCATGAAGAATGGACACAGGGACCTCAGTGCAAGGAAGGACGTCCCAGTGCTGCGTTACAGTGGTTTCTCGTCAGATGATGCTCCACACGTGAAGTGACCCCGAGACACAGGCTTTTATGGAATCCACAGGAACAGCTGTTTGTGCTCACTCAGGTTCATCTCACCTCAGGCACACAAAGCCTGGTGACATTTCAGGTGTCAGGGGTGGTCAAAGATATGTGCAGGTCCCTTCAAATGCAAAAGGAGCAGTTCACAGAGGCAGGGCAACACCTGGGGGCATCCTCTTGGAGGCTGTTTGGAGTCTCCTTTGGCCACCTGAAATGAAAGCTTATGTCCAAAATAAGGGCACACGAACATGTCCCTCCTCGTGTTCAGGACAGTCTGTAGAGGGGTTAATTGCAATGGTTCGTGTCCCGTGCCACAAAGAGAGCTCAGCCTGTCTCTTCTCCTTCTGCTGTATTTACCAGATCACCACTGGCTGCACTGGCCATTGCCACGCGTTCAGCCCCACATTGACTTACAGAAATCAGGGTATCTTCTCAATTTAACGTTCAAATCCAGGCACACAGAGCTACAGGAGATGCCAGGCCTTGCAGGAACAGCAGAGGACCTACAGAAACACCATTCCCGTTCAGGGTGGGTGTGTGACAGACACCCCAGACGTTGTCACACGGAGTGCCGTTTGCTGCTCGTGAGCCCGTGGCGGATGCCATCGGTCAGAGGCATCTGCCATCAGGTGCCATCAGAGAGGCAGGATCGGTCCCTCCTCCACCCAAGAGCTGCAGGCATTGCACAAACACAAAGCACATCACGCTGAGGTCTTACTCACACTCGTGACGATACCGCCAAGAAACACACTAAGCATTTTCACAGGGTGCCTGGATACAGCTTGTCTTCAAAGACAGCATCCCGCAATGATCCTTATGGAAACAGAGTTGGAAATGGAAAGGGCATTCAGTGGGAACCCAAACGAGCTCTTGCTACATAAGGATCTGTAAAAGAAGCAGCAGTGAGAATGTGGGACCACTGCTGAGTTTAGTAAGCTAATTTAGGTGTAGGTAGATCTGAGATAATCTGTCTATTCTTTGCCTCAGATATCACCAGAAAGGTCTCCCAGGCCTTGGAGCTTTGAGGCAGGACTCTGGAGGGCAATCAGTGGTCGATGGGGATTAAGCTTGCTGGTCCACGTCCATGACCTACAAAACAATAATGAGAACTTACAGAGCAGCATTGAAGATGAGAAAATGAAGACTTCTAACACACTTCACACTCCAAGGTCTTTTCTGCATGTTTCAACTCTGCCTGGTATTTGTAAGCAGACAAATGAAGAAAAGTGGAAGAAAATGAGATTCTTTCTTGTTTTTTATCCTTGAAACATTTTCACTTCTGAAATTAATCACATAGTAAACGAGAAATTAAGGTGGCTTTTCCCAGAGAGTTGGCTTTTGGGGGCATTTTGCATCTTCATGAGCCCTTTGGTGCCAAGGTCCCGAACTGCAGATTCTGAATCTGGACTGAATCGGCCTTTAGAGAAGTAAAAGTCAGCAGCAAACCTCCGAGCTTCTGAAGGCGTTTGCAGCCCCCACTGAGTGTCACCAGTGAAGAGACTGCGGAGGGAATGAGCAGGCAAAGTTGTCATCCCTTGGCGCTGCTGAAGCAGGAAGTAAGAGGCACAGTTGAAAGTCAAGTGTGGAGTTTGCTATGAAGGCCCTTGATGGGCTTCATCCAGTGGGAGGTGCCAGCCCTGATCCCGCTTCTCTACAAGTGGGTCTCCTTTCCCTCATGGGATGTTCATGGGTCTTACTGATAGCAGTGAGACCTGAGCGGGGTGATGCTGGGTGCAGAACAGTGGTAAGACTCCTCCACGCCTCCCAGGTGAGGAGGCACCAGAGTGCTGGAGCTCTAAGGAACTGGTGTCCTCTCAGGGACCACAGTGGAAGAGGCCACCATCTGCTCCATCATGGCCTTGGTCATCTCCTGCTGCTGCAGCTCTCCCAGATCCTGCTGTGATTCCTGTGGCACCAAGCTGGCCAGAGAGACAGAGGTACGGGCAGGCTTAGCCTCTGTGGGGGAGTGTGCCCCAAACGGCCCTGTGAGAAATGCCAGCTCACAGATAGAATTTTAGAGAGGACAAAATCTTAGAAGCAAAGAGATTTATACATAAGAGGATGCATAAGAGGATGGACCCTCCTCTATTCACACTGTTTGGTTCCACTCATGTACATTTATTTAGGGTACTTTTAGGTATTCGTTTAGTTTGTTACTTCCCCCCCGCCCCTTTACATGCATACCACCAGCAATAAAATGTTACACATTCATTGCATTCCCCAATATGCCTATACATGTGCATTACCTGTCCCCACATAATATTAAAATGAGTCTTGAAATGTTATTTACATGTCCTTAACAGCGTATTTGGAAACCTGCATTCTTCCCGACGCCCTACTTACTTCAACTATCACAATTTGGCTGAAGCAAAACTTTTATTTCACTATTACAAGCCCCAACCCTGGATCCCTTGTGGCCCCATCGGGTAGAAGACCCTCTCCCATCCTTTTACCCCGGCCGCAGGGTGGTCTGGTGGCTGCCATCAGCTTTCCAGTCCGCTTCAGGCACCTGCAGCTTTCCAAGGGTGTCCTCCAGCTGTCTGATCTGGGAAGGGCAATGGTACAGAGTCAGGGCACAGTCCCCCATGTCGTTCCAGCACCGGGGCCCTTTGGCTGCCCCCTCCCTGCCCAACCTCCCCTGGCATCCCCACAGCGCACTCAGAGTCTGACGCCGGCTCACCTTGCCCTTCTCACCCTGCAGGTCGCTGGCCAGGCCCTGCAGGGAGGACAGCTGGCTCTGCTTGTCAGCCAGGACACCGGCGGTGTTCTCCTGATCTAGAGAGACACGGTCCAAGAGGAAACGCAGTCGGTGAGAGGGTCTCACGCTCGGGGCCAGGCTCCCAGCATGGCGAGGCCCTTACCCAGAGTGTCCCTAAACCAAGGACTCCCCCACAATCCCCCCCAGGACTCCCACCTCTCTCCAGGAAGAGCAAGTAGAGCTTCTCAGTCTCAGTGCGGTCAGATTGGTGACCGCCAGCTGGTCAACCTGCTCCTTCAGGGCAGCGCAGAGGTTGCTGAGCTGCCTCAACTGGCCAAGAACCTCCACCATCTCCACGCTGCAGCTCGGCTGAGCCTGTTGGCCATCTCCTGGGACCGCCGCCTGCATTCCCAGCATGACGGTCTGGGTGCCAGGTGACCCTGGCTGTGCCCCCACGATGGGGGTCTGGGTGCCAGATGCTGAGCTTGCCCTACGCTCGTTGTCCATCTCTGACTCGAGGGGCTCAGCAAGGGCTGACTTGCTCCCACTGCCCTGCGGGGAAGAGAAGGCAAAGGGAAGTAGGTTTATAAGCAGCCATGCAGTACCAAGACCAGAGCCCAAAGAGTGCCCACCCTGTGAGACCCCCCAGCTCCTGTGACCACAGCTGCCCGGCCCCTTCCCCAGCCCCCTTGGTGCTTCGCTCTCATCTGGGCCTGCAGAAGTTGAGCAGCCAATCCCAGGGGATCAGCAAACACCCGGCTGACTCCACGTTCTGGGTCACCAAGGCATTTCTTGCTCTAACAACGGGATTCGGGGCTCCAGACCTCTTGGGCCAGACCCGCTGCCCAGCCCAACGTGTTGTGCCTACCTGCTGGGAGCAGCAGACCCAGGAGGGATCCGGAAACCAACTCAGAGTGCTAAATCATAGACTCAGAAGATGCTTTGGGTTGGAAAGGACCTCTAAGCCCATCCAGTTACCATGCGCAGGGACACCTCCCACTGGATCAGGGGGCTCCAAGCCACATCCAACCTGGCTTTCAACACCTTCAGGGATGGGGCGGCCACCACTGCTCTGGGCAACCTGGGCCAGGGCCTCCCCACCCTCACAGGGAAGAATTTCTTCCTAATGCCTAATCTAAATCTTCCCCCTTCCAATTTAGAGCAGTTCCACTTGTCCTGTCACTACACACCCTTGTAAATGCTGGGAGCTGCACCCAAATGTCCCTCTGCTGTCCCCTGCTCCCACTCGCGCCAGCAAGACCAGAAGGGCAGGGAGCTGAGCAAGGACGTGGGGCTGCGTGGTCACCCCAAAGGTTCTGGGCGGCGCTGGGGCTGCAGTCCTGCTCCCACAGATGGGATGCCCCAGCACTCACCACTGCCACACCTCACCCGCCTCCTCCTCCTGCTGTGATACCCACCAGAAAATACCCCAGCACCCCACGTTCTCACCTCCTCTGGCACCAGGTAGAGCTCCTGCCTCTGCTCCAGCCTTTTCTGGGGAAGGAAGGCACGCAGGGGTCAGCCCAGCCACAGAGCTGGGGGGTTGGAGGATGAGACCCCCCAGGGATGGGATCCCCAGGCAGCCTGACCGGCAGGCAGCGGTGCCTGTTTGTGCCCTCCCCAGAGCACCGCGTGGCAGACAATGAGCGGGAGGGGGCGGAGAGATGCAAACGAGCCGACGAGACAGCCAATGGAAGCGCGAGGGGGCGGAGAGATGCAAACGAGCCGGCGAGACGGCCAATGGAAGCGGGACGGGGCGGAGAGATGCAAGCGAGCCGACGAGACGGCCAATGGGAGCGGGAGGGGGCGGAGAGATGCAAAAGAGGCGCCGCGCGCCGAGGACGCCGGAGACGTCAAGGAGGTTCGGCTCGGCTCGGGACCGCTCGGCTCCATTCGGCACCTCTCGGCTCCATCCCTAAACTCGCATCTCCGATCGCCTACTCTCGGCTCATCGCCGCTCCCCTCGGCTCGCTTCGGCCCCGCTCAGCTCCCCTCGGCTCGATTCGTAAGCTCTCGGCACCATTCGACTGAGCTCGGCCCCGCACGGCCCCGCTGCGCTCTTCCCGGCTCCGCTCGGTTATTCTCCACGGCTCGGATTGCGTCGGGTCCGGTCGGGTCGGCTTCACTCGGCTCGCCTACGAGCCGAGATGCGCGGCGGCGGGAATAGCGGAGAGCAGCCGAGAGAAGCCGAAGAGAGCCGAGAAAAGCCGAGCGAAGCCGAAGGGAACGGAGAGGAGCCGAGCGGCAGCGCCAGGGCTGCAGTGCCGACTTTCGACCACACGGCGGCAGCAGAGAGCGCTGAGCGGCGTCGGGGGCGGTGTCACCGCCGTCGAAACAGGCTCGGCCGAGTACAGCCCGAAGCCCGCTGCCTGCTCCCGTCGGGCGCTTTAAGCCACCCCGTTGTGATTCCGATGGCAGAATTCGTAGAAAAATTATAAAACAAATAAAAACTTAATTAGCACTAAACAGAGCAGTCACGGGAATTGGATAGGCTCCTCCTGAGAACTCAGCCAGAAGGGGAGGTTCGGAGCGTTAAATAGCGAGAAACAGGAACGCGTCCATTCATAACGCCCTGCCCGCCCGGATTTACACAGACAGAGCCGCTCGGGGAAGCCCAAACCCCGGGAACGGCGGCTCCCTCGGCCGAAAGCCAAACCCGTGCGAGTCCCACCCGAGCAGCACAAACCCGTGGGTCTGCTCTCTGCTTCTGTGGCTGCATCTCGAGCAGCAGGGATGGACTTAATGGATCTAAACACGGCTTCAAATCATAGAATGGGCTGGGTAGGAAAGGACCTTAAAGATGATAAAGTTCCACCCCCCCGCCACGGGCAAGGACACCTCCCAACCTGGCCCTTCAACACCTCCAGGAATAGGGCAGCCACCACTTCCTTGGCAACCGGGGCCTCCCCCCCCTCATCATGAAGAACTGCTTCCAAATGTCTAACCTAAATCTTCACCCTTCCACTTTAAAGCCACCCCACTTCCTCCTATCATTACAAGCCCCTGTAAAAAGTCCCTCCCCAGCTTTCTTGAAGCTCCTTTCCACACTGGAAGACCGCTCTAAGGTCTCTTCTCCAGGCTCTGAATTTCCCTGACGATTGTTGCAGCACCCTGAGCAAAGCGCGCATCACACCTGGCTTCTGAAATTCAGCCCAGCTTCTTGCACAGGCCCCCTTTCCCCCCCCGCCCTTTCACCTCGTCCTTCCCTCTGTGCCCCTCCAGAGCTGGAAGTGGGGGCCGCGATTGATCAAGGGAATGTCCTCCCTGTCTCTGAGACCACCAGTAGCCATGGCTCTTCCCCACAAAGGGGGAAATGGGGAGGTCTTAGTTTTCAAATCAATATTGCTATAAAAAAAAACCAAAACCAAACAACCAAGAAAGCCAAAACCAGGAAAAAACTACAAGAGCAGTTTGAACGGTTTTCGTAGATCTCTAATTACTCAAATGAAAGAAATAAATTGTTGAACAGCAGCTCTCTCTGCTCGTCCCACTCAGCGCTCAGGGTGCTGGATTACGGCCGCAGGGGTGGGAGGGTATTGGTCTTCGGTGGCCGTGAGGGGTGTCCATCGGAGGATGCGAGCCTGTGCTCTGTCGGGGCGGTGGAGCCTGGGGGCGAGGGGCAGGATGAGTCCCCCTCCGCAGCCCCCGGGGCAGCTCTGCCTGCCTAGGATGGGGCAGGCAGCAGACACCAGAATTGGGGTGCCGCCCCACCCCAAAGCAGGCGCGCTGTTTCCCAGGACCCCCCACCCCGTGGGCACCCTGCCCAACCCACTGTCCCCTTTCCACCCAAGGGATCCCCCCACAAACCTCCCCCAACTGTACCTGCATTGCCCAAGAGCGCAGTCGGCTCGCTGCTCCGCCGGCATCGATAGACGCTGCCATCCTGGACCAGCAGCGCTCTCTCCTTGCTCTGGGAAGGAGAGAACAGGCTGTCTGAAAGACGAGTCCGAATACAACATCCCCAGGCAACGCTCCCACCCCCAGGTCTCCCTGGGGAAACTGAGGAACGGACCCCTCCACGTGCTCGGCATCACCCTGCCAGCCTCCCTCGTCCCCACCGTATCCCTACCTTCGCCATCCCTACCTGGCTGGGCCGTGGGGTGCTGGGTGGCCTGGGCTGGAAGACCTGCGAGTGCTGCAGTGGGAATGTCAAGATGTGTGGGCCCCTCCTGCTCTGCATCGCTCGAGGGTTCCTGCACTCAGTCATCCTGTGGGAGAGGCCATGAGGGTGCTCAGCGCTCGGCACGCTGTGCCGCTTTAGGCCAGGCAGGGTCCCAGGGGTGCTCCCTGCTGGGATACAGCCCCCACCGGCTCCCCCAGTCCCACCCTGCTGGGATACAGCCCCCACTCCCTCCCCGCCCACCCAATCATGCTGGATCTGCTCTTCCCCCCAGTGCCTGTGAGCTGGCTGAGGTTGTGGCACCTCACACGAGGGACACCAGGAAGCAGGAGCTGGGCTGCCCGAGCTGCAGGGCTTCATTTTGCCCACTGGTTTCACAGGAGGCACCTTATGTCCCCCCCAAGCCCGAGGTCAGGCTGAGACGAGATACAACCCATCACATGCAGCTTCAGCACCCTCGAGAGAGACCTGGGTGGACGGGGCCGCATGGGAGGAGGCTGTAAAACCCCAGAGAGCTGGGGCAAGGACAGCCCCCGACCCCCCTGCCCTCTCCCAGGAAAGATTTCTCCCTCGCCGGGGCTGCAGCTGGGCCACCCTGCACTCATGGGGCTGCACGTGGGTCCATGTCCCCTCTACCTGTCGCCGTGCTGCTGTGACTCCTGTGTCTCGAGGCTGGTGGAGGAGGTCACGGAGATGGGGGGGAGAATCACTGGCCGGAACCGGGGAGACGCATTTTTCCTAGGGAGGAGCCACATGTGGGTGACGGGGAACAAACAACAAACCCTGGCTCAGGCAGCACCCCAAAACCCATGGGCTCGTACCCTACAGCAGCCCTTTGTCCCCAGACAGGGCTCACTGTCCCCCTGCTGCCGGACAGGGCTGTGCAAGGGGCTCGTCAGGGTCGGATGCCCTGACAGACGCCCAAACCCCCGCGTCCCATACAGCGGGGCATCACCAACATCTACGTCCTCCCAGCCCACCCACGGTGCCAGGTGCTACTCACGGGCTGGGCAGCTTCAAGTTGAGGGGTTGGTCACAGGACAAGCAGTGGCAGTGGGCCTGTGGATACCTGGTGAGCAGAGAAAAAGGCTGGCTGAGATCCTGGGGGGGCCGTGGCTTGTCACAGCTTTGCCACAGCTGCCCCCAGGAGCAGGGCACACTCAGGTCACCTTGGCCCCGCCAGCAGCTCCAAAAACCTGGCAGCTGCTCAGGGTGGGCAGGGACACGGGGTGAAGGGCACAGGCGCCCACGCCTGCCACCCAACCGGCCCTCGTGCCGCTTTCATCGGCGCTAATTAGGCCCCAAAACCTTGCCAGGAGGGCAGGTCACAGGTCAGGTCCGCAGGGCGCTGCGTGTCACAGCCCTGCGTGGCGGGGACGAGCCGCTGCCCCTCCCGCCTCGGCCCGCAAACCCATCGTACGCACACCGCGGTTTTGGTCTGGGAAGACCCTGTCCCGCAGGTGCCCCCTCCTTGTGCCTTCTCCCGTGTCCAGAAGCTGCTGCAGGCTCCTGGTGGGAGGAGAGGCACAGCTGCTTCCTCATCCTCCCTGGCTGAAGTGCTCCTGTGCCAGGGTACCACTCTGGCCGGGATAGCCAGAGGGGACAAACGAGGCGAGTGCTGTCCCCAAAGCCACCACTGTCCCCATGCCACTCACTTAATCCCAGCTGCATTATCAGCCCCTGTCTGTGGCAGCTGGTCCTTCAGCAGCTTCAGGGTGCTCCTACAGTGCTGCAGTTGCTGCTGGACAGACTCCAGCTCCAGGCGGTCCAGCTGTGGATGGGTGCAAATGTCAGTCAGCCGCCCCGGAATGGGACGTGGCGGTCCCCAGGGAGGACAGCCGGGAGGGAGGGCCCTCGGAGGGAGCTGCCTTAGGCTGTCAAGCCCCGAAGGTGTCAGTTTTGCACAACGGGGACAAGCCCGCACTCACCTTGCTGTCCATCACTTCCCTGAGCTGTTGCTGGACCTGTTGCAAGCCCTGCTCCTGGGCCACCCCCTGGCTCTGCATCTTCTCCATTGTTTCATTCAGCCGCTCCATTCGTGCCTCAAACTGGCTCTGGCTGACTTTGCTGCCCAGGGCGGTCTTGGTTGCTTTCTAGCAACAGGGAAAGGCAGGAGAGAGGTGGGGAAGGTTTGATGAGTGATGGCCAAGGGGAGCTTGTGTCAGGAGGAGAAGTGGCTACACGGCCCCGCTTGCCCCATCAGGCCGGGGGGCTTGGTCCCACCAGCCAAAGGGACCTGGTGGGAGACAGCGGGGCCTGGTGTGGGACCCACAGTCGGTCTGGAAATCCTCCCTCCCTCTGTCTCGTTCTGCCACTGAGCACCCAAAGGGCATTTGTCACCGTGGCCGAGATCCCCCTGGATGGAACCGGGACCCCTCCAGGACGTACCACATCGACTCCCAGGTCCTCCTTGTCCGCTTTATCTGTCTCTAGCCTCCTCAGGGACTGGAACAGAGCCTTCAATGCAGAAAGCAACCCATGATGCCACAGCACGGTTAGAGCTGCCTCCCAGCCAGCCGGGCACCCCCACCCCCTCCCAAACCTCCAGGAAAGGCATTTTGGAGGTCTGCACAGCTGTGAGCAGGTTGGCAGGGGGACAAATACCTTGTGGTCCCCATCCTGGGGGCAGCACGGAGGATGCTCTGACCCCATGGAGCTTTCAGTCACCTACCTTGATATCTCTCTGCTTCTCCTCAGAGCCATCCTGGAGGGTTCCCACAGTGGAGCTGAGCATCTCATGCTCTCCTTGCAGCTGGGTGATTCTGGCCTCGATGCGTTTCAGCATCTTCTCATCCTGCTGCAGGGAGGAAGGCGACAAGATGGTGTTGTGCCAGGAGGGACTGGCTGCAAGCCCGTGTGCTCGGCCAGTGGCCGTGGGCTATCAGTGCCAGCAGGACATTTGCCTCAAGGTTTTACATTCTGCCCATGGTGCTGGCTTGTACAAGCCAACCTGGGGGGCAGCAAGGGGCTGCTCCACATTACAGCAAAGCACAGCCAGCCGGGAGGGGGGTGCAATCAGCCCCCTCCCAAGGCCCCCACACCAGCATCTCCCTACCTGTCTCCTCTCCTTCTGCTGCCTCTCCACCTTGCCCGCTGCCTTTTGGGACTTGAAGGAGTCCACCTGCTCCTGGAGCGTCTCATAGTGCTGCTGGAGCTGCTCCACCTCAGCACTCCAGTCCCTGCTGTAGACAGGGTGTACTGCCGGCCCGTCTGCCTGCTCCCGCCTCAGGCTCTCCACCTTCGCCCTCAGCTCGTCCAGCTGCAGGAAGAGGAGAAGGAATGGGGTGGCTGCAGCCAACAAGCCCAGCTGCCATGGAAGCTCAATGGCCCCATGTAGTCCAGTGACGTGGCCGGGAACCCTGCCAGGATCACCGCGCCGAGCCAGAGGGCGGTGGCACTGCTGCTTCCAGACCTCACCTGTGGCTGCAGGTGGTCACCCGTCTTGGCCACCAGCTGCTCCAGCATGGCCTTGGTCATCTCCTGCTGCTGCAGCTCTCCCAGATCCTGCTGTGATTCCTGCGGCACCAAGCTGGCCAGAGAGACAGTGGCATGGGCAGGCTTAGCCTCTGTAGGGGAGTGTGCCCCAAACCACAGTGGTTTCAGCCCCCACCCCTGGATCCCTTGTGGCCCCAAGGGGTAGAAGACCCTCTCCCATCCTTTTACCCCGGCCGCAGGGTGGTCTGGTGGCTGCCATCAGCTTTCCAGTCCGCTTCAGGCACCTGCAGCTTTCCAAGGGTGTCCTCCAGCTGCCTGATCTGGGAAGGGCAATGGCACAGAGTCAGGGCACAGTCCCCCATGTCGTTCCAGCACCGGGGGGCCCTTGGGCTGCCCCCTCCCTGCCCAACCTCCCCTGGCATCCCCACAGCGCACTCAGAGTCTGACGCCGGCTCACCTTGCCCTTCTCACCCTGCAGGTCGCTGGCCAGGCCCTGCAGGGAGGACAGCTGGCTCTGCATGTCGGCCAGGACTCCGGCGGTGTTCTCCTGATCTAGAGAGACACGGTCCAAGAGGAAACGCAGTCGGTGAGAGGGTCTCACGCTCGGGGCCAGGCTCCCAGCATGGCGAGGCCCTTACCCAGAGTGTCCCTAAACCAAGGACTCCCCCACAATCCCCCCCAGGACTCCCACCTCTCTCCAGGAAGAGCAGGTAGAGTTTCTCAGTTTCAGTGCGGTCAGACTTGGTGACCGCCAGCTGGTCAACCTGCTCCTTCAGGGCAGCGCAGAGGTTGCTGAGCTGCCTCAACTGGCCAAGAACCTCCGCCATCTCCACGCTGCAGCTCGGCTGAGCCTGTTGGCCATCTCCTGGGACCGCCGCCTGCATTCCCAGCGTGACGGTCTGGGTGCCAGGTGACCCTGGCTGTGTCACCACGGTGAGGGTCTGAGTGTCAGGTGACCCTGGCTGTGTCACCACAGTGGGGGTCTTTGTACCAGGTGACCCTGGCTGTGCCCCGACTGTGGGAGTCTCAGCACTAGGTGACCCGGGCTGTGTCACCACAGTGGGGGTCTTTGTACCAGGTGACCCTGGCTGTGCCCCGACTGTGGGAGTCTCAGTACTAGGTGACCCTGGCTGTGTCACCACAGTGGGGGTCTGGATACCAGGTGACCCTGGCTGTGGCCCCAGGATGGGAGCCACGGTGCCAGGTGACCCTGGTTGTGCCTCCACGATGGGGGTCTGGGTGCCAGATGCTGAGCTTGCCCGACGCTCGTTGTTCCACTCTGAGTCGAGGGGCTCAGCAAGGGCTGACTTGTTCCCACTGCCCTGCTGGGAAGAGAAGGCAAAGGAGAGCAGGTTTATAACCAGCTATGTAGCAGCAAGAACAGAGCCCAGCCCCGCCACCCTCCCCCACACCCATATGTCCCCATTCCCTGTCCCCAGAGCACCAGAGCCCAAAGAGTGCCCACCCTGTGAGACCCCCCAGCTCCTGTGTCCACAACTGCCTGGCCCCTTCCCCAGCCCCCTTGGTGCTTCGCTCTCATCTGGGCTTGCAGAAGTTGAGCAGCCAATCCCAGGGGATCAGCAAACACCCGGCTGACTCCACGTTCTGGGTCACCAAGGCATTTCTTGCTCTAACAACGGGATTCGGGGCTCCAGACCTCTTGGGCCAGACCCGCTGCCCAGCCCAACGTGTTGTGCCTACCTGCTGGGAGCAGCAGACCCAGGAGGGATCCGGAAACCAACTCAGAGTGCTAAATCATAGACTCAGAAGATGCTTTGGGTTGGAAAGGACCTCTAAGCCCATCCAGTTACCATGCGCAGGGACACCTCCCACTGGATCAGGGGGCTCCAAGCCACATCCAACCTGGCTTTCAACACCTTCAGGGATGGGGCGGCCACCACTGCTCTGGGCAACCTGGGCCAGGGCCTCCCCACCCTCACAGGGAAGAATTTCTTCCTAATGCCTAATCTAAATCTTCCCCCTTCCAATTTAGAGCAGTTCCACTTGTCCTGTCACTACACACCCTTGTAAATGCTGGGAGCTGCACCCAAATGTCCCTCTGCTGTCCCCTGCTCCCACTCGCGCCAGCAAGACCAGAAGGGCAGGGAGCTGAGCAAGGACGTGGGGCTGCGTGGTCACCCCAAAGGTTCTGGGCGGCGCTGGGGCTGCAGTCCTGCTCCCACAGATGGGATGCCCCAGCACTCACCACTGCCACACCTCACCCGCCTCCTCCTCCTGCTGTGATACCCACCAGAAAATACCCCAGCACCCCACGTTCTCACCTCCTCTGGCGCCAGGTAGAGCTCCTGCCTTTGCTCCAGCCTTTTCTGGGGAAGGAAGGCACGCAGGGGTCAGCCCAGCCACAGAGCTGGGGGGTTGAAGGATGAGACCCCCAGGGATGGGACACCCAGGCAGCCTGACCGGCAGGCAGCGGTGCCTGTTTGTGCCCTCTCCAGAGCAGCGTGTGGCAGGCAGAGGGTGGGGAGCTCCAAGTGGGGTGGGCTGAGTCCCCACCGTCCCCTTTTGGGACACCCTTCCCGCTCTTCCCTCGCAGAGCCCTTTGCACCGGGTGACACTGATGGTGATGGCTGCGGCGTAGGGGCTGGGCTGGCAGGGGGACGGGGAGAGGGACAGAGAGGGGGGCAAGGGCTCATTTCCCTCCCGGGGTACCAAGCTCACCAAGCCAAGGACCTCCTTGATCTGCTGGATGTCCTCTTCCATGCGGGCCTGCACTGCCTTCATCTTGTCAATCTCTGCGAGGAGTGCCTGGGAGAAGGGGGTGGCAGGGTGAGCCCAAGAGGAGGGTCCCTGGGGACCACGACCTTCACCCTCACTGCGGTCAGCACAGAGGCTGGCGACAGCGCAGGGTCCAGCCACGCCAGCGGAGCCAAGGGCACCGAGGGATGTGTCGGACCCACCACGACTCGCTGATGGCAGCATGGGGAGAGCCCAGAGCAACCGGAGCAGCATTTCAGCCCCAGCTCTTCCTCCCCTTTTAAAACGCCATCCTTTTCCCGCAACGCAGCCCCACGCGCCGCCGTGAGCCAGACCTTGGTCTGAGGGCAGCACGATGGCAGCGACCCCAGAGAGCGGGTGTCTTGCAGGGCACACCCAGAGCACTGTCAAGAGCCTCTACCTTGGAGATGCCGCTCTCGTTCTCTTCCAGCGCCTCCTTCATCCGTCCCTCGTCGGTGGCCACAGAGGTGACCCGGGGGCTGCTCACGGTCCCCTGCAGCGCATCCATCCTGGGGACAAATGGCCCGAGACCCCTGCCACCATGTCCCCTTTCTTCACTGGGACTTCCCTCGGCCATCTCGGTGCCCCCTGGGAGGCTGCTTGGGCTGTGGCCCTGCTCAGGGACAGGCACATACTCCAGGCCCAGGTGCCAGAGCATGGCCTGCAGCAGCCTGCGCAGCTCTAGGTAGTTGACGCAGCCGGGAAAGTTGATGGCGGCATCCAGCATCTGGGACATGTTGAACGCATCCATGGCTGCTGCCCTGCCTGGGAACACAGAGCTGCCGGGAGGGGACCCTGAGTGCTGTAAGCAGTGGGCAGACGGACGTCTTCCTCCTCCTGCTCACCACAGGCAGCAAGTGACGCGCAGACAGCAAGTGACCTGCAGACACCAACTGACCCACGGAGAGCGAGTGACCCGTAGACACTGAGTGCCCAATGCAGGGGGACAGGTCTCATTGTGATGTCACCCATTGCCAGGCAACGCCCCCGGTGGGCACTGCTCGGGACCCTGATGGGGCATGGGATGAAGTTATTCCCAGGGACGGCAGATGCCCAGGCTCTCCGCTGCCTTTTCCAGTCCTTCTCAAGTTCCTAGAGTCACACACGGAAATGTGAGGGTTTTGTCAGGAGTCCACATCTGAGCTGACCTCATGGTGCACCCAGGGATGTTCAGAGACAGGCTCTTTCTTTTTACTGGCAGAGGCAACGGAGCGCAGAAGTTGTAGTTGTTCTCTGGCCTTCCGTTGCCACTCCTAGAGACACTCCTAGGGCACCTCAGCCCTGTGTCGTGTCTGCCTGCTCTGCACTCATCTGAGATGCCTCATGCCATGAAGAATGGACACAGGGACCTCAGTGCAAGGAAGGACGTCCCAGTGCTGCGTTACAGTGGTTTCTCGTCAGATGATGCTCCACACGTGAAGTGACCCCGAGACACAGGCTTTTATGGAATCCACAGGAACAGCTGTTTGTGCTCACTCAGGTTCATCTCACCTCAGGCACACAAAGCCTGGTGACATTTCAGGTGTCAGGGGTGGTCAAAGATATGTGCAGGTCCCTTCAAATGCAAAAGGAGCAGTTCACAGAGGCAGGGCAACACCTGGGGGCATCCTCTTGGAGGCTGTTTGGAGTCTCCTTTGGCCACCTGAAATGAAAGCTTATGTCCAAAATAAGGGCACACGAACATGTCCCTCCTCGTGTTCAGGACAGTCTGTAGAGGGGTTAATTGCAATGGTTCGTGTCCCGTGCCACAAAGAGAGCTCAGCCTGTCTCTTCTCCTTCTGCTGTATTTACCAGATCACCACTGGCTGCACTGGCCATTGCCACGCGTTCAGCCCCACATTGACTTACAGAAATCAGGGTATCTTCTCAATTTAACGTTCAAATCCAGGCACACAGAGCTACAGGAGATGCCAGGCCTTGCAGGAACAGCAGAGGACCTACAGAAACACCATTCCCGTTCAGGGTGGGTGTGTGACAGACACCCCAGACGTTGTCACACGGAGTGCCGTTTGCTGCTCGTGAGCCCGTGGCGGATGCCATCGGTCAGAGGCATCTGCCATCAGGTGCCATCAGAGAGGCAGGATCGGTCCCTCCTCCACCCAAGAGCTGCAGGCATTGCACAAACACAAAGCACATCACGCTGAGGTCTTACTCACACTCGTGACGATACCGCCAAGAAACACACTAAGCATTTTCACAGGGTGCCTGGATACAGCTTGTCTTCAAAGACAGCATCCCGCAATGATCCTTATGGAAACAGAGTTGGAAATGGAAAGGGCATTCAGTGGGAACCCAAACGAGCTCTTGCTACATAAGGATCTGTAAAAGAAGCAGCAGTGAGAATGTGGGACCACTGCTGAGTTTAGTAAGCTAATTTAGGTGTAGGTAGATCTGAGATAATCTGTCTATTCTTTGCCTCAGATATCACCAGAAAGGTCTCCCAGGCCTTGGAGCTTTGAGGCAGGACTCTGGAGGGCAATCAGTGGTCGATGGGGATTAAGCTTGCTGGTCCACGTCCATGACCTACAAAACAATAATGAGAACTTACAGAGCAGCATTGAAGATGAGAAAATGAAGACTTCTAACACACTTCACACTCCAAGGTCTTTTCTGCATGTTTCAACTCTGCCTGGTATTTGTAAGCAGACAAATGAAGAAAAGTGGAAGAAAATGAGATTCTTTCTTGTTTTTTATCCTTGAAACATTTTCACTTCTGAAATTAATCACATAGTAAACGAGAAATTAAGGTGGCTTTTCCCAGAGAGTTGGCTTTTGGGGGCATTTTGCATCTTCATGAGCCCTTTGGTGCCAAGGTCCCGAACTGCAGATTCTGAATCTGGACTGAATCGGCCTTTAGAGAAGTAAAAGTCAGCAGCAAACCTCCGAGCTTCTGAAGGCGTTTGCAGCCCCCACTGAGTGTCACCAGTGAAGAGACTGCGGAGGGAATGAGCAGGCAAAGTTGTCATCCCTTGGCGCTGCTGAAGCAGGAAGTAAGAGGCACAGTTGAAAGTCAAGTGTGGAGTTTGCTATGAAGGCCCTTGATGGGCTTCATCCAGTGGGAGGTGCCAGCCCTGATCCCGCTTCTCTACAAGTGGGTCTCCTTTCCCTCATGGGATGTTCATGGGTCTTACTGATAGCAGTGAGACCTGAGCGGGGTGATGCTGGGTGCAGAACAGTGGTAAGACTCCTCCACGCCTCCCAGGTGAGGAGGCACCAGAGTGCTGGAGCTCTAAGGAACTGGTGTCCTCTCAGGGACCACAGTGGAAGAGGCCACCATCTGCTCCATCATGGCCTTGGTCATCTCCTGCTGCTGCAGCTCTCCCAGATCCTGCTGTGATTCCTGTGGCACCAAGCTGGCCAGAGAGACAGAGGTACGGGCAGGCTTAGCCTCTGTGGGGGAGTGTGCCCCAAACGGCCCTGTGAGAAATGCCAGCTCACAGATAGAATTTTAGAGAGGACAAAATCTTAGAAGCAAAGAGATTTATACATAAGAGGATGCATAAGAGGATGGACCCTCCTCTATTCACACTGTTTGGTTCCACTCATGTACATTTATTTAGGGTACTTTTAGGTATTCGTTTAGTTTGTTACTTCCCCCCCGCCCCTTTACATGCATACCACCAGCAATAAAATGTTACACATTCATTGCATTCCCCAATATGCCTATACATGTGCATTACCTGTCCCCACATAATATTAAAATGAGTCTTGAAATGTTATTTACATGTCCTTAACAGCGTATTTGGAAACCTGCATTCTTCCCGACGCCCTACTTACTTCAACTATCACAATTTGGCTGAAGCAAAACTTTTATTTCACTATTACAAGCCCCAACCCTGGATCCCTTGTGGCCCCATCGGGTAGAAGACCCTCTCCCATCCTTTTACCCCGGCCGCAGGGTGGTCTGGTGGCTGCCATCAGCTTTCCAGTCCGCTTCAGGCACCTGCAGCTTTCCAAGGGTGTCCTCCAGCTGTCTGATCTGGGAAGGGCAATGGTACAGAGTCAGGGCACAGTCCCCCATGTCGTTCCAGCACCGGGGCCCTTTGGCTGCCCCCTCCCTGCCCAACCTCCCCTGGCATCCCCACAGCGCACTCAGAGTCTGACGCCGGCTCACCTTGCCCTTCTCACCCTGCAGGTCGCTGGCCAGGCCCTGCAGGGAGGACAGCTGGCTCTGCTTGTCAGCCAGGACACCGGCGGTGTTCTCCTGATCTAGAGAGACACGGTCCAAGAGGAAACGCAGTCGGTGAGAGGGTCTCACGCTCGGGGCCAGGCTCCCAGCATGGCGAGGCCCTTACCCAGAGTGTCCCTAAACCAAGGACTCCCCCACAATCCCCCCCAGGACTCCCACCTCTCTCCAGGAAGAGCAAGTAGAGCTTCTCAGTCTCAGTGCGGTCAGATTGGTGACCGCCAGCTGGTCAACCTGCTCCTTCAGGGCAGCGCAGAGGTTGCTGAGCTGCCTCAACTGGCCAAGAACCTCCACCATCTCCACGCTGCAGCTCGGCTGAGCCTGTTGGCCATCTCCTGGGACCGCCGCCTGCATTCCCAGCATGACGGTCTGGGTGCCAGGTGACCCTGGCTGTGCCCCCACGATGGGGGTCTGGGTGCCAGATGCTGAGCTTGCCCTACGCTCGTTGTCCATCTCTGACTCGAGGGGCTCAGCAAGGGCTGACTTGCTCCCACTGCCCTGCGGGGAAGAGAAGGCAAAGGGAAGTAGGTTTATAAGCAGCCATGCAGTACCAAGACCAGAGCCCAAAGAGTGCCCACCCTGTGAGACCCCCCAGCTCCTGTGACCACAGCTGCCCGGCCCCTTCCCCAGCCCCCTTGGTGCTTCGCTCTCATCTGGGCCTGCAGAAGTTGAGCAGCCAATCCCAGGGGATCAGCAAACACCCGGCTGACTCCACGTTCTGGGTCACCAAGGCATTTCTTGCTCTAACAACGGGATTCGGGGCTCCAGACCTCTTGGGCCAGACCCGCTGCCCAGCCCAACGTGTTGTGCCTACCTGCTGGGAGCAGCAGACCCAGGAGGGATCCGGAAACCAACTCAGAGTGCTAAATCATAGACTCAGAAGATGCTTTGGGTTGGAAAGGACCTCTAAGCCCATCCAGTTACCATGCGCAGGGACACCTCCCACTGGATCAGGGGGCTCCAAGCCACATCCAACCTGGCTTTCAACACCTTCAGGGATGGGGCGGCCACCACTGCTCTGGGCAACCTGGGCCAGGGCCTCCCCACCCTCACAGGGAAGAATTTCTTCCTAATGCCTAATCTAAATCTTCCCCCTTCCAATTTAGAGCAGTTCCACTTGTCCTGTCACTACACACCCTTGTAAATGCTGGGAGCTGCACCCAAATGTCCCTCTGCTGTCCCCTGCTCCCACTCGCGCCAGCAAGACCAGAAGGGCAGGGAGCTGAGCAAGGACGTGGGGCTGCGTGGTCACCCCAAAGGTTCTGGGCGGCGCTGGGGCTGCAGTCCTGCTCCCACAGATGGGATGCCCCAGCACTCACCACTGCCACACCTCACCCGCCTCCTCCTCCTGCTGTGATACCCACCAGAAAATACCCCAGCACCCCACGTTCTCACCTCCTCTGGCACCAGGTAGAGCTCCTGCCTCTGCTCCAGCCTTTTCTGGGGAAGGAAGGCACGCAGGGGTCAGCCCAGCCACAGAGCTGGGGGGTTGGAGGATGAGACCCCCCAGGGATGGGATCCCCAGGCAGCCTGACCGGCAGGCAGCGGTGCCTGTTTGTGCCCTCCCCAGAGCACCGCGTGGCAGACAATGAGCGGGAGGGGGCGGAGAGATGCAAACGAGCCGACGAGACAGCCAATGGAAGCGCGAGGGGGCGGAGAGATGCAAACGAGCCGGCGAGACGGCCAATGGAAGCGGGACGGGGCGGAGAGATGCAAGCGAGCCGACGAGACGGCCAATGGGAGCGGGAGGGGGCGGAGAGATGCAAACGAGCCGACGAGACGGCCAATGGGAGCGGGAGGGGGCGGAGAGATGCAAACGAGCCGACGAGACAGCCAATGGAAGCGGGACGGGGCGGAGAGATGCAAACGACCCGACGAGACAGCCAATGGGAGCGGGAGGGGGGCGGAGAGATGCAAAAGAGGCGCCGCGCGCCGAGGACGCCGGAGACGTCAAGGAGGTTCGGCTCGGCTCGGGACCGCTCGGCTCCATTCGGCACCTCTCGGCTCCATCCCTAAACTCGCATCTCCGATCGCCTACTCTCGGCTCATCGCCGCTCCCCTCGGCTCGCTTCGGCCCCGCTCAGCTCCCCTCGGCTCGATTCGTAAGCTCTCGGCACCATTCGACTGAGCTCGGCCCCGCACGGCCCCGCTGCGCTCTTCCCGGCTCCGCTCGGTTATTCTCCACGGCTCGGATTGCGTCGGGTCCGGTCGGGTCGGCTTCACTCGGCTCGCCTACGAGCCGAGATGCGCGGCGGCGGGAATAGCGGAGAGCAGCCGAGAGAAGCCGAAGAGAGCCGAGAAAAGCCGAGCGAAGCCGAAGGGAACGGAGAGGAGCCGAGCGGCAGCGCCAGGGCTGCAGTGCCGACTTTCGACCACACGGCGGCAGCAGAGAGCGCTGAGCGGCGTCGGGGGCGGTGTCACCGCCGTCGAAACAGGCTCGGCCGAGTACAGCCCGAAGCCCGCTGCCTGCTCCCGTCGGGCGCTTTAAGCCACCCCGTTGTGATTCCGATGGCAGAATTCGTAGAAAAATTATAAAACAAATAAAAACTTAATTAGCACTAAACAGAGCAGTCACGGGAATTGGATAGGCTCCTCCTGAGAACTCAGCCAGAAGGGGAGGTTCGGAGCGTTAAATAGCGAGAAACAGGAACGCGTCCATTAATAACGCCCTGCCCGCCCGGATTTACACAGACAGAGCCGCTCGGGGAAGCCCAAACCCCGGGAACGGCGGCTCCCTCGGCCGAAAGCCAAACCCGTGCGAGTCCCACCCGAGCAGCACAAACCCGTGGGTCTGCTCTCTGCTTCTGTGGCTGCATCTCGAGCAGCAGGGATGGACTTAATGGATCTAAACACGGCTTCAAATCATAGAATGGGCTGGGTAGGAAAGGACCTTAAAGATGATAAAGTTCCACCCCCCCGCCACGGGCAAGGACACCTCCCAACCTGGCCCTTCAACACCTCCAGGAATAGGGCAGCCACCACTTCCTTGGCAACCGGGGCCTCCCCCCCCTCATCATGAAGAACTGCTTCCAAATGTCTAACCTAAATCTTCACCCTTCCACTTTAAAGCCACCCCACTTCCTCCTATCATTACAAGCCCCTGTAAAAAGTCCCTCCCCAGCTTTCTTGAAGCTCCTTTCCACACTGGAAGACCGCTCTAAGGTCTCTTCTCCAGGCTCTGAATTTCCCTGACGATTGTTGCAGCACCCTGAGCAAAGCGCGCATCACACCTGGCTTCTGAAATTCAGCCCAGCTTCTTGCACAGGCCCCCTTTTCCCCCCCGCCCTTTCACCTCGTCCTTCCCTCTGTGCCCCTCCAGAGCTGGAAGTGGGGGCCGCGATTGATCAAGGGAATGTCCTCCCTGTCTCTGAGACCACCAGTAGCCATGGCTCTTCCCCACAAAGGGGGAAATGGGGAGGTCTTAGTTTTCAAATCAATATTGCTATAAAAAAAAACCAAAACCAAACAACCAAGAAAGCCAAAACCAGGAAAAAACTACAAGAGCAGTTTGAACGGTTTTCGTAGATCTCTAATTACTCAAATGAAAGAAATAAATTGTTGAACAGCAGCTCTCTCTGCTCGTCCCACTCAGCGCTCAGGGTGCTGGATTACGGCCGCAGGGGTGGGAGGGTATTGGTCTTCGGTGGCCGTGAGGGGTGTCCATCGGAGGATGCGAGCCTGTGCTCTGTCGGGGCGGTGGAGCCTGGGGGCGAGGGGCAGGATGAGTCCCCCTCCGCAGCCCCCGGGGCAGCTCTGCCTGCCTAGGATGGGGCAGGCAGCAGACACCAGAATTGGGGTGCCGCCCCACCCCAAAGCAGGCGCGCTGTTTCCCAGGACCCCCCACCCCGTGGGCACCCTGCCCAACCCACTGTCCCCTTTCCACCCAAGGGATCCCCCCACAAACCTCCCCCAACTGTACCTGCATTGCCCAAGAGCGCAGTCGGCTCGCTGCTCCGCCGGCATCGATAGACGCTGCCATCCTGGACCAGCAGCGCTCTCTCCTTGCTCTGGGAAGGAGAGAACAGGCTGTCTGAAAGACGAGTCCGAATACAACATCCCCAGGCAACGCTCCCACCCCCAGGTCTCCCTGGGGAAACTGAGGAACGGACCCCTCCACGTGCTCGGCATCACCCTGCCAGCCTCCCTCGTCCCCACCGTATCCCTACCTTCGCCATCCCTACCTGGCTGGGCCGTGGGGTGCTGGGTGGCCTGGGCTGGAAGACCTGCGAGTGCTGCAGTGGGAATGTCAAGATGTGTGGGCCCCTCCTGCTCTGCATCGCTCGAGGGTTCCTGCACTCAGTCATCCTGTGGGAGAGGCCATGAGGGTGCTCAGCGCTCGGCACGCTGTGCCGCTTTAGGCCAGGCAGGGTCCCAGGGGTGCTCCCTGCTGGGATACAGCCCCCACCGGCTCCCCCAGTCCCACCCTGCTGGGATACAGCCCCCACTCCCTCCCCGCCCACCCAATCATGCTGGATCTGCTCTTCCCCCCAGTGCCTGTGAGCTGGCTGAGGTTGTGGCACCTCACACGAGGGACACCAGGAAGCAGGAGCTGGGCTGCCCGAGCTGCAGGGCTTCATTTTGCCCACTGGTTTCACAGGAGGCACCTTATGTCCCCCCCAAGCCCGAGGTCAGGCTGAGACGAGATACAACCCATCACATGCAGCTTCAGCACCCTCGAGAGAGACCTGGGTGGACGGGGCCGCATGGGAGGAGGCTGTAAAACCCCAGAGAGCTGGGGCAAGGACAGCCCCCGACCCCCCTGCCCTCTCCCAGGAAAGATTTCTCCCTCGCCGGGGCTGCAGCTGGGCCACCCTGCACTCATGGGGCTGCACGTGGGTCCATGTCCCCTCTACCTGTCGCCGTGCTGCTGTGACTCCTGTGTCTCGAGGCTGGTGGAGGAGGTCACGGAGATGGGGGGGAGAATCACTGGCCGGAACCGGGGAGACGCATTTTTCCTAGGGAGGAGCCACATGTGGGTGACGGGGAACAAACAACAAACCCTGGCTCAGGCAGCACCCCAAAACCCATGGGCTCGTACCCTACAGCAGCCCTTTGTCCCCAGACAGGGCTCACTGTCCCCCTGCTGCCGGACAGGGCTGTGCAAGGGGCTCGTCAGGGTCGGATGCCCTGACAGACGCCCAAACCCCCGCGTCCCATACAGCGGGGCATCACCAACATCTACGTCCTCCCAGCCCACCCACGGTGCCAGGTGCTACTCACGGGCTGGGCAGCTTCAAGTTGAGGGGTTGGTCACAGGACAAGCAGTGGCAGTGGGCCTGTGGATACCTGGTGAGCAGAGAAAAAGGCTGGCTGAGATCCTGGGGGGGCCGTGGCTTGTCACAGCTTTGCCACAGCTGCCCCCAGGAGCAGGGCACACTCAGGTCACCTTGGCCCCGCCAGCAGCTCCAAAAACCTGGCAGCTGCTCAGGGTGGGCAGGGACACGGGGTGAAGGGCACAGGCGCCCACGCCTGCCACCCAACCGGCCCTCGTGCCGCTTTCATCGGCGCTAATTAGGCCCCAAAACCTTGCCAGGAGGGCAGGTCACAGGTCAGGTCCGCAGGGCGCTGCGTGTCACAGCCCTGCGTGGCGGGGACGAGCCGCTGCCCCTCCCGCCTCGGCCCGCAAACCCATCGTACGCACACCGCGGTTTTGGTCTGGGAAGACCCTGTCCCGCAGGTGCCCCCTCCTTGTGCCTTCTCCCGTGTCCAGAAGCTGCTGCAGGCTCCTGGTGGGAGGAGAGGCACAGCTGCTTCCTCATCCTCCCTGGCTGAAGTGCTCCTGTGCCAGGGTACCACTCTGGCCGGGATAGCCAGAGGGGACAAACGAGGCGAGTGCTGTCCCCAAAGCCACCACTGTCCCCATGCCACTCACTTAATCCCAGCTGCATTATCAGCCCCTGTCTGTGGCAGCTGGTCCTTCAGCAGCTTCAGGGTGCTCCTACAGTGCTGCAGTTGCTGCTGGACAGACTCCAGCTCCAGGCGGTCCAGCTGTGGATGGGTGCAAATGTCAGTCAGCCGCCCCGGAATGGGACGTGGCGGTCCCCAGGGAGGACAGCCGGGAGGGAGGGCCCTCGGAGGGAGCTGCCTTAGGCTGTCAAGCCCCGAAGGTGTCAGTTTTGCACAACGGGGACAAGCCCGCACTCACCTTGCTGTCCATCACTTCCCTGAGCTGTTGCTGGACCTGTTGCAAGCCCTGCTCCTGGGCCACCCCCTGGCTCTGCATCTTCTCCATTGTTTCATTCAGCCGCTCCATTCGTGCCTCAAACTGGCTCTGGCTGACTTTGCTGCCCAGGGCGGTCTTGGTTGCTTTCTAGCAACAGGGAAAGGCAGGAGAGAGGTGGGGAAGGTTTGATGAGTGATGGCCAAGGGGAGCTTGTGTCAGGAGGAGAAGTGGCTACACGGCCCCGCTTGCCCCATCAGGCCGGGGGGCTTGGTCCCACCAGCCAAAGGGACCTGGTGGGAGACAGCGGGGCCTGGTGTGGGACCCACAGTCGGTCTGGAAATCCTCCCTCCCTCTGTCTCGTTCTGCCACTGAGCACCCAAAGGGCATTTGTCACCGTGGCCGAGATCCCCCTGGATGGAACCGGGACCCCTCCAGGACGTACCACATCGACTCCCAGGTCCTCCTTGTCCGCTTTATCTGTCTCTAGCCTCCTCAGGGACTGGAACAGAGCCTTCAATGCAGAAAGCAACCCATGATGCCACAGCACGGTTAGAGCTGCCTCCCAGCCAGCCGGGCACCCCCACCCCCTCCCAAACCTCCAGGAAAGGCATTTTGGAGGTCTGCACAGCTGTGAGCAGGTTGGCAGGGGGACAAATACCTTGTGGTCCCCATCCTGGGGGCAGCACGGAGGATGCTCTGACCCCATGGAGCTTTCAGTCACCTACCTTGATATCTCTCTGCTTCTCCTCAGAGCCATCCTGGAGGGTTCCCACAGTGGAGCTGAGCATCTCATGCTCTCCTTGCAGCTGGGTGATTCTGGCCTCGATGCGTTTCAGCATCTTCTCATCCTGCTGCAGGGAGGAAGGCGACAAGATGGTGTTGTGCCAGGAGGGACTGGCTGCAAGCCCGTGTGCTCGGCCAGTGGCCGTGGGCTATCAGTGCCAGCAGGACATTTGCCTCAAGGTTTTACATTCTGCCCATGGTGCTGGCTTGTACAAGCCAACCTGGGGGGCAGCAAGGGGCTGCTCCACATTACAGCAAAGCACAGCCAGCCGGGAGGGGGGTGCAATCAGCCCCCTCCCAAGGCCCCCACACCAGCATCTCCCTACCTGTCTCCTCTCCTTCTGCTGCCTCTCCACCTTGCCCGCTGCCTTTTGGGACTTGAAGGAGTCCACCTGCTCCTGGAGCGTCTCATAGTGCTGCTGGAGCTGCTCCACCTCAGCACTCCAGTCCCTGCTGTAGACAGGGTGTACTGCCGGCCCGTCTGCCTGCTCCCGCCTCAGGCTCTCCACCTTCGCCCTCAGCTCGTCCAGCTGCAGGAAGAGGAGAAGGAATGGGGTGGCTGCAGCCAACAAGCCCAGCTGCCATGGAAGCTCAATGGCCCCATGTAGTCCAGTGACGTGGCCGGGAACCCTGCCAGGATCACCGCGCCGAGCCAGAGGGCGGTGGCACTGCTGCTTCCAGACCTCACCTGTGGCTGCAGGTGGTCACCCGTCTTGGCCACCAGCTGCTCCAGCATGGCCTTGGTCATCTCCTGCTGCTGCAGCTCTCCCAGATCCTGCTGTGATTCCTGCGGCACCAAGCTGGCCAGAGAGACAGTGGCATGGGCAGGCTTAGCCTCTGTAGGGGAGTGTGCCCCAAACCACAGTGGTTTCAGCCCCCACCCCTGGATCCCTTGTGGCCCCAAGGGGTAGAAGACCCTCTCCCATCCTTTTACCCCGGCCGCAGGGTGGTCTGGTGGCTGCCATCAGCTTTCCAGTCCGCTTCAGGCACCTGCAGCTTTCCAAGGGTGTCCTCCAGCTGCCTGATCTGGGAAGGGCAATGGCACAGAGTCAGGGCACAGTCCCCCATGTCGTTCCAGCACCGGGGGGCCCTTGGGCTGCCCCCTCCCTGCCCAACCTCCCCTGGCATCCCCACAGCGCACTCAGAGTCTGACGCCGGCTCACCTTGCCCTTCTCACCCTGCAGGTCGCTGGCCAGGCCCTGCAGGGAGGACAGCTGGCTCTGCATGTCGGCCAGGACTCCGGCGGTGTTCTCCTGATCTAGAGAGACACGGTCCAAGAGGAAACGCAGTCGGTGAGAGGGTCTCACGCTCGGGGCCAGGCTCCCAGCATGGCGAGGCCCTTACCCAGAGTGTCCCTAAACCAAGGACTCCCCCACAATCCCCCCCAGGACTCCCACCTCTCTCCAGGAAGAGCAGGTAGAGTTTCTCAGTTTCAGTGCGGTCAGACTTGGTGACCGCCAGCTGGTCAACCTGCTCCTTCAGGGCAGCGCAGAGGTTGCTGAGCTGCCTCAACTGGCCAAGAACCTCCGCCATCTCCACGCTGCAGCTCGGCTGAGCCTGTTGGCCATCTCCTGGGACCGCCGCCTGCATTCCCAGCGTGACGGTCTGGGTGCCAGGTGACCCTGGCTGTGTCACCACGGTGAGGGTCTGAGTGTCAGGTGACCCTGGCTGTGTCACCACAGTGGGGGTCTTTGTACCAGGTGACCCTGGCTGTGCCCCGACTGTGGGAGTCTCAGCACTAGGTGACCCGGGCTGTGTCACCACAGTGGGGGTCTTTGTACCAGGTGACCCTGGCTGTGCCCCGACTGTGGGAGTCTCAGTACTAGGTGACCCTGGCTGTGTCACCACAGTGGGGGTCTGGATACCAGGTGACCCTGGCTGTGGCCCCAGGATGGGAGCCACGGTGCCAGGTGACCCTGGTTGTGCCTCCGCGATGGGGGTCTGGGTGCCAGATGCTGAGCTTGCCCGACGCTCGTTGTTCCACTCTGAGTCGAGGGGCTCAGCAAGGGCTGACTTGTTCCCACTGCCCTGCTGGGAAGAGAAGGCAAAGGAGAGCAGGTTTATAACCAGCTATGTAGCAGCAAGAACAGAGCCCAGCCCCGCCACCCTCCCCCACACCCATATGTCCCCATTCCCTGTCCCCAGAGCACCAGAGCCCAAAGAGTGCCCACCCTGTGAGACCCCCCAGCTCCTGTGTCCACAACTGCCTGGCCCCTTCCCCAGCCCCCTTGGTGCTTCGCTCTCATCTGGGCTTGCAGAAGTTGAGCAGCCAATCCCAGGGGATCAGCAAACACCCGGCTGACTCCACGTTCTGGGTCACCAAGGCATTTCTTGCTCTAACAACGGGATTCGGGGCTCCAGACCTCTTGGGCCAGACCCGCTGCCCAGCCCAACGTGTTGTGCCTACCTGCTGGGAGCAGCAGACCCAGGAGGGATCCGGAAACCAACTCAGAGTGCTAAATCATAGACTCAGAAGATGCTTTGGGTTGGAAAGGACCTCTAAGCCCATCCAGTTACCATGCGCAGGGACACCTCCCACTGGATCAGGGGGCTCCAAGCCACATCCAACCTGGCTTTCAACACCTTCAGGGATGGGGCGGCCACCACTGCTCTGGGCAACCTGGGCCAGGGCCTCCCCACCCTCACAGGGAAGAATTTCTTCCTAATACCTAATCTAAATCTTCCCCCTTCCAATTTAGAGCAGTTCCACTTGTCCTGTCACTACACACCCTTGTAAATGCTGGGAGCTGCACCCAAATGTCCCTCTGCTGTCCCCTGCTCCCACTCGCGCCAGCAAGACCAGAAGGGCAGGGAGCTGAGCAAGGACGTGGGGCTGCGTGGTCACCCCAAAGGTTCTGGGCGGCGCTGGGGCTGCAGTCCTGCTCCCACAGATGGGATGCCCCAGCACTCACCACTGCCACACCTCACCCGCCTCCTCCTCCTGCTGTGATACCCACCAGAAAATACCCCAGCACCCCACGTTCTCACCTCCTCTGGCGCCAGGTAGAGCTCCTGCCTTTGCTCCAGCCTTTTCTGGGGAAGGAAGGCACGCAGGGGTCAGCCCAGCCACAGAGCTGGGGGGTTGAAGGATGAGACCCCCAGGGATGGGACACCCAGGCAGCCTGACCGGCAGGCAGCGGTGCCTGTTTGTGCCCTCTCCAGAGCAGCGTGTGGCAGGCAGAGGGTGGGGAGCTCCAAGTGGGGTGGGCTGAGTCCCCACCGTCCCCTTTTGGGACACCCTTCCCGCTCTTCCCTCGCAGAGCCCTTTGCACCGGGTGACACTGATGGTGATGGCTGCGGCGTAGGGGCTGGGCTGGCAGGGGGACGGGGAGAGGGACAGAGAGGGGGGCAAGGGCTCATTTCCCTCCCGGGGTACCAAGCTCACCAAGCCAAGGACCTCCTTGATCTGCTGGATGTCCTCTTCCATGCGGGCCTGCACTGCCTTCATCTTGTCAATCTCTGCGAGGAGTGCCTGGGAGAAGGGGGTGGCAGGGTGAGCCCAAGAGGAGGGTCCCTGGGGACCACGACCTTCACCCTCACTGCGGTCAGCACAGAGGCTGGCGACAGCGCAGGGTCCAGCCACGCCAGCGGAGCCAAGGGCACCGAGGGATGTGTCGGACCCACCACGACTCGCTGATGGCAGCATGGGGAGAGCCCAGAGCAACCGGAGCAGCATTTCAGCCCCAGCTCTTCCTCCCCTTTTAAAACGCCATCCTTTTCCCGCAACGCAGCCCCACGCGCCGCCGTGAGCCAGACCTTGGTCTGAGGGCAGCACGATGGCAGCGACCCCAGAGAGCGGGTGTCTTGCAGGGCACACCCAGAGCACTGTCAAGAGCCTCTACCTTGGAGATGCCGCTCTCGTTCTCTTCCAGTGCCTCCTTCATCTGTCCCTCGTCGGTGGCCACAGAGGTGACCCGGGGGCTGCTCACGGTCCCCTGCAGCGCATCCATCCTGGGGACAAATGGCCCGAGACCCCTGCCACCATGTCCCCTTTCTTCACTGGGACTTCCCTCGGCCATCTCGGTGCCCCCTGGGAGGCTGCTTGGGCTGTGGCCCTGCTCAGGGACAGGCACATACTCCAGGCCCAGGTGCCAGAGCATGGCCTGCAGCAGCCTGCGCAGCTCTAGGTAGTTGACGCAGCCGGGAAAGTTGATGGCGGCATCCAGCATCTGGGACATGTTGAACGCATCCATGGCTGCTGCCCTGCCTGGGAACACAGAGCTGCCGGGAGGGGACCCTGAGTGCTGTAAGCAGTGGGCAGACGGACGTCTTCCTCCTCCTGCTCACCACAGGCAGCAAGTGACGCGCAGACAGCAAGTGACCTGCAGACACCAACTGACCCACGGAGAGCGAGTGACCCGTAGACACTGAGTGCCCAATGCAGGGGGACAGGTCTCATTGTGATGTCACCCATTGCCAGGCAACGCCCCCGGTGGGCACTGCTCGGGACCCTGATGGGGCATGGGATGAAGTTATTCCCAGGGACGGCAGATGCCCAGGCTCTCCGCTGCCTTTTCCAGTCCTTCTCAAGTTCCTAGAGTCACACACGGAAATGTGAGGGTTTTGTCAGGAGTCCACATCTGAGCTGACCTCATGGTGCACCCAGGGATGTTCAGAGACAGGCTCTTTCTTTTTACTGGCAGAGGCAACGGAGCGCAGAAGTTGTAGTTGTTCTCTGGCCTTCCGTTGCCACTCCTAGAGACACTCCTAGGGCACCTCAGCCCTGTGTCGTGTCTGCCTGCTCTGCACTCATCTGAGATGCCTCATGCCATGAAGAATGGACACAGGGACCTCAGTGCAAGGAAGGACGTCCCAGTGCTGCGTTACAGTGGTTTCTCGTCAGATGATGCTCCACACGTGAAGTGACCCCGAGACACAGGCTTTTATGGAATCCACAGGAACAGCTGTTTGTGCTCACTCAGGTTCATCTCACCTCAGGCACACAAAGCCTGGTGACATTTCAGGTGTCAGGGGTGGTCAAAGATATGTGCAGGTCCCTTCAAATGCAAAAGGAGCAGTTCACAGAGGCAGGGCAACACCTGGGGGCATCCTCTTGGAGGCTGTTTGGAGTCTCCTTTGGCCACCTGAAATGAAAGCTTATGTCCAAAATAAGGGCACACGAACATGTCCCTCCTCGTGTTCAGGACAGTCTGTAGAGGGGTTAATTGCAATGGTTCGTGTCCCGTGCCACAAAGAGAGCTCAGCCTGTCTCTTCTCCTTCTGCTGTATTTACCAGATCACCACTGGCTGCACTGGCCATTGCCACGCGTTCAGCCCCACATTGACTTACAGAAATCAGGGTATCTTCTCAATTTAACGTTCAAATCCAGGCACACAGAGCTACAGGAGATGCCAGGCCTTGCAGGAACAGCAGAGGACCTACAGAAACACCATTCCCGTTCAGGGTGGGTGTGTGACAGACACCCCAGACGTTGTCACACGGAGTGCCGTTTGCTGCTCGTGAGCCCGTGGCGGATGCCATCGGTCAGAGGCATCTGCCATCAGGTGCCATCAGAGAGGCAGGATCGGTCCCTCCTCCACCCAAGAGCTGCAGGCATTGCACAAACACAAAGCACATCACGCTGAGGTCTTACTCACACTCGTGACGATACCGCCAAGAAACACACTAAGCATTTTCACAGGGTGCCTGGATACAGCTTGTCTTCAAAGACAGCATCCCGCAATGATCCTTATGGAAACAGAGTTGGAAATGGAAAGGGCATTCAGTGGGAACCCAAACGAGCTCTTGCTACATAAGGATCCGTAAAAGAAGCAGCAGTGAGAATGTGGGACCACTGCTGAGTTTAGTAAGCTAATTTAGGTGTAGGTAGATCTGAGATAATCTGTCTATTCTTTGCCTCAGATATCACCAGAAAGGTCTCCCAGGCCTTGGAGCTTTGAGGCAGGACTCTGGAGGGCAATCAGTGGTCGATGGGGATTAAGCTTGCTGGTCCACGTCCATGACCTACAAAACAATAATGAGAACTTACAGAGCAGCATTGAAGATGAGAAAATGAAGACTTCTAACACACTTCACACTCCAAGGTCTTTTCTGCATGTTTCAACTCTGCCTGGTATTTGTAAGCAGACAAATGAAGAAAAGTGGAAGAAAATGAGATTCTTTCTTGTTTTTTATCCTTGAAACATTTTCACTTCTGAAATTAATCACATAGTAAACGAGAAATTAAGGTGGCTTTTCCCAGAGAGTTGGCTTTTGGGGGCATTTTGCATCTTCATGAGCCCTTTGGTGCCAAGGTCCCGAACTGCAGATTCTGAATCTGGACTGAATCGGCCTTTAGAGAAGTAAAAGTCAGCAGCAAACCTCCGAGCTTCTGAAGGCGTTTGCAGCCCCCACTGAGTGTCACCAGTGAAGAGACTGCGGAGGGAATGAGCAGGCAAAGTTGTCATCCCTTGGCGCTGCTGAAGCAGGAAGTAAGAGGCACAGTTGAAAGTCAAGTGTGGAGTTTGCTATGAAGGCCCTTGATGGGCTTCATCCAGTGGGAGGTGCCAGCCCTGATCCCGCTTCTCTACAAGTGGGTCTCCTTTCCCTCATGGGATGTTCATGGGTCTTACTGATAGCAGTGAGACCTGAGCGGGGTGATGCTGGGTGCAGAACAGTGGTAAGACTCCTCCACGCCTCCCAGGTGAGGAGGCACCAGAGTGCTGGAGCTCTAAGGAACTGGTGTCCTCTCAGGGACCACAGTGGAAGAGGCCACCATCTGCTCCATCATGGCCTTGGTCATCTCCTGCTGCTGCAGCTCTCCCAGATCCTGCTGTGATTCCTGTGGCACCAAGCTGGCCAGAGAGACAGAGGTACGGGCAGGCTTAGCCTCTGTGGGGGAGTGTGCCCCAAACGGCCCTGTGAGAAATGCCAGCTCACAGATAGAATTTTAGAGAGGACAAAATCTTAGAAGCAAAGAGATTTATACATAAGAGGATGCATAAGAGGATGGACCCTCCTCTATTCACACTGTTTGGTTCCACTCATGTACATTTATTTAGGGTACTTTTAGGTATTCGTTTAGTTTGTTACTTCCCCCCCGCCCCTTTACATGCATACCACCAGCAATAAAATGTTACACATTCATTGCATTCCCCAATATGCCTATACATGTGCATTACCTGTCCCCACATAATATTAAAATGAGTCTTGAAATGTTATTTACATGTCCTTAACAGCGTATTTGGAAACCTGCATTCTTCCCGACGCCCTACTTACTTCAACTATCACAATTTGGCTGAAGCAAAACTTTTATTTCACTATTACAAGCCCCAACCCTGGATCCCTTGTGGCCCCATCGGGTAGAAGACCCTCTCCCATCCTTTTACCCCGGCCGCAGGGTGGTCTGGTGGCTGCCATCAGCTTTCCAGTCCGCTTCAGGCACCTGCAGCTTTCCAAGGGTGTCCTCCAGCTGTCTGATCTGGGAAGGGCAATGGTACAGAGTCAGGGCACAGTCCCCCATGTCGTTCCAGCACCGGGGCCCTTTGGCTGCCCCCTCCCTGCCCAACCTCCCCTGGCATCCCCACAGCGCACTCAGAGTCTGACGCCGGCTCACCTTGCCCTTCTCACCCTGCAGGTCGCTGGCCAGGCCCTGCAGGGAGGACAGCTGGCTCTGCTTGTCAGCCAGGACACCGGCGGTGTTCTCCTGATCTAGAGAGACACGGTCCAAGAGGAAACGCAGTCGGTGAGAGGGTCTCACGCTCGGGGCCAGGCTCCCAGCATGGCGAGGCCCTTACCCAGAGTGTCCCTAAACCAAGGACTCCCCCACAATCCCCCCCAGGACTCCCACCTCTCTCCAGGAAGAGCAGGTAGAGTTTCTCAGTTTCAGTGCGGTCAGACTTGGTGACCGCCAGCTGGTCAACCTGCTCCTTCAGGGCAGCGCAGAGGTTGCTGAGCTGCCTCAACTGGCCAAGAACCTCCACCATCTCCACGCTGCAGCTCGGCTGAGCCTGTTGGCCATCTCCTGGGACCGCCGCCTGCATTCCCAGCATGACGGTCTGGGTGCCAGGTGACCCTGGCTGTGCCCCCACGATGGGGGTCTGGGTGCCAGATGCTGAGCTTGCCCTACGCTCGATGTCCATCTCTGACTCGAGGGGCTCAGCAAGGGCTGACTTGCTCCCACTGCCCTGCGGGGAAGAGAAGGCAAAGGGAAGTAGGTTTATAAGCAGCCATGCAGTACCAAGACCAGAGCCCAAAGAGTGCCCACCCTGTGAGACCCCCCAGCTCCTGTGTCCACAACTGCCCGGCCCCTTCCCCAGCCCCCTTGGTGCTTCGCTCTCATCTGGGCCTGCAGAAGTTGAGCAGCCAATCCCAGGGGATCAGCAAACACCCGGCTGACTCCACGTTCTGGGTCACCAAGGCATTTCTTGCTCTAACAACGGGATTCGGGGCTCCAGACCTCTTGGGCCAGACCCGCTGCCCAGCCCAACGTGTTGTGCCTACCTGCTGGGAGCAGCAGACCCAGGAGGGATCCGGAAACCAACTCAGAGTGCTAAATCATAGACTCAGAAGATGCTTTGGGTTGGAAAGGACCTCTAAGCCCATCCAGTTACCATGCGCAGGGACACCTCCCACTGGATCAGGGGGCTCCAAGCCACATCCAACCTGGCTTTCAACACCTTCAGGGATGGGGCGGCCACCACTGCTCTGGGCAACCTGGGCCAGGGCCTCCCCACCCTCACAGGGAAGAATTTCTTCCTAATGCCTAATCTAAATCTTCCCCCTTCCAATTTAGAGCAGTTCCACTTGTCCTGTCACTACACACCCTTGTAAATGCTGGGAGCTGCACCCAAATGTCCCTCTGCTGTCCCCTGCTCCCACCCGCGCCAGCAAGACCAGAAGGGCAGGGAGCTGAGCAAGGACGTGGGGCTGCGTGGTCACCCCAAAGGTTCTGGGCGGCGCTGGGGCTGCAGTCCTGCTCCCACAGATGGGATGCCCCAGCACTCACCACTGCCACACCTCACCCTCCTCCTCCTCCTGCTGTGATACCCACCAGAAAATACCCCAGCACCCCACGTTCTCACCTCCTCTGGCACCAGGTAGAGCTCCTGCCTCTGCTCCAGCCTTTTCTGGGGAAGGAAGGCACGCAGGGGTCAGCCCAGCCACAGAGCTGGGGGGTTGGAGGATGAGACCCCCCAGGGATGGGATCCCCAGGCAGCCTGACCGGCAGGCAGCGGTGCCTGTTTGTGCCCTCCCCAGAGCACCGCGTGGCAGACAATGAGCGGGAGGGGGCGGAGAGATGCAAACGAGCCGACGAGACAGCCAATGGAAGCGCGAGGGGGCGGAGAGATGCAAACGAGCCGGCGAGACGGCCAATGGAAGCGGGACGGGGCGGAGAGATGCAAGCGAGCCGACGAGACGGCCAATGGGAGCGGGAGGGGGCGGAGAGATGCAAACGAGCCGACGAGACGGCCAATGGAAGCGGGACGGGGCGGAGAGATGCAAACGAGCCGACGAGACGGCCAATGGGAGCGGGAGGGGGCGGAGAGATGCAAACGAGCCGACGAGACGGCCAATGGGAGCGGGAGGGGGCGGAGAGATGCAAACGAGCCGACGAGACAGCCAATGGAAGCGGGACGGGGCGGAGAGATGCAAACGACCCGACGAGACAGCCAATGGGAGCGGGAGGGGGGCGGAGAGATGCAAAAGAGGCGCCGCGCGCCGAGGACGCCGGAGACGTCAAGGAGGTTCGGCTCGGCTCGGGACCGCTCGGCTCCATTCGGCACCTCTCGGCTCCATCCCTAAACTCGCATCTCCGATCGCCTACTCTCGGCTCATCGCCGCTCCCCTCGGCTCGCTTCGGCCCCGCTCAGCTCCCCTCGGCTCGATTCGTAAGCTCTCGGCACCATTCGACTGAGCTCGGCCCCGCACGGCCCCGCTGCGCTCTTCCCGGCTCCGCTCGGTTATTCTCCACGGCTCGGATTGCGTCGGGTCCGGTCGGGTCGGCTTCACTCGGCTCGCCTACGAGCCGAGATGCGCGGCGGCGGGAATAGCGGAGAGCAGCCGAGAGAAGCCGAAGAGAGCCGAGAAAAGCCGAGCGAAGCCGAAGGGAACGGAGAGGAGCCGAGCGGCAGCGCCAGGGCTGCAGTGCCGACTTTCGACCACACGGCGGCAGCAGAGAGCGCTGAGCGGCGTCGGGGGCGGTGTCACCGCCGTCGAAACAGGCTCGGCCGAGTACAGCCCGAAGCCCGCTGCCTGCTCCCGTCGGGCGCTTTAAGCCACCCCGTTGTGATTCCGATGGCAGAATTCGTAGAAAAATTATAAAACAAATAAAAACTTAATTAGCACTAAACAGAGCAGTCACGGGAATTGGATAGGCTCCTCCTGAGAACTCAGCCAGAAGGGGAGGTTCGGAGCGTTAAATAGCGAGAAACAGGAACGCGTCCATTAATAACGCCCTGCCCGCCCGGATTTACACAGACAGAGCCGCTCGGGGAAGCCCAAACCCCGGGAACGGCGGCTCCCTCGGCCGAAAGCCAAACCCGTGCGAGTCCCACCCGAGCAGCACAAACCCGTGGGTCTGCTCTCTGCTTCTGTGGCTGCATCTCGAGCAGCAGGGATGGACTTAATGGATCTAAACACGGCTTCAAATCATAGAATGGGCTGGGTAGGAAAGGACCTTAAAGATGATAAAGTTCCACCCCCCCGCCACGGGCAAGGACACCTCCCAACCTGGCCCTTCAACACCTCCAGGAATAGGGCAGCCACCACTTCCTTGGCAACCGGGGCCTCCCCCCCCTCATCATGAAGAACTGCTTCCAAATGTCTAACCTAAATCTTCACCCTTCCACTTTAAAGCCACCCCACTTCCTCCTATCATTACAAGCCCCTGTAAAAAGTCCCTCCCCAGCTTTCTTGAAGCTCCTTTCCACACTGGAAGACCGCTCTAAGGTCTCTTCTCCAGGCTCTGAATTTCCCTGACGATTGTTGCAGCACCCTGAGCAAAGCGCGCATCACACCTGGCTTCTGAAATTCAGCCCAGCTTCTTGCACAGGCCCCCTTTTCCCCCCCGCCCTTTCACCTCGTCCTTCCCTCTGTGCCCCTCCAGAGCTGGAAGTGGGGGCCGCGATTGATCAAGGGAATGTCCTCCCTGTCTCTGAGACCACCAGTAGCCATGGCTCTTCCCCACAAAGGGGGAAATGGGGAGGTCTTAGTTTTCAAATCAATATTGCTATAAAAAAAAACCAAAACCAAACAACCAAGAAAGCCAAAACCAGGAAAAAACTACAAGAGCAGTTTGAACGGTTTTCGTAGATCTCTAATTACTCAAATGAAAGAAATAAATTGTTGAACAGCAGCTCTCTCTGCTCGTCCCACTCAGCGCTCAGGGTGCTGGATTACGGCCGCAGGGGTGGGAGGGTATTGGTCTTCGGTGGCCGTGAGGGGTGTCCATCGGAGGATGCGAGCCTGTGCTCTGTCGGGGCGGTGGAGCCTGGGGGCGAGGGGCAGGATGAGTCCCCCTCCGCAGCCCCCGGGGCAGCTCTGCCTGCCTAGGATGGGGCAGGCAGCAGACACCAGAATTGGGGTGCCGCCCCACCCCAAAGCAGGCGCGCTGTTTCCCAGGACCCCCCACCCCGTGGGCACCCTGCCCAACCCACTGTCCCCTTTCCACCCAAGGGATCCCCCCACAAACCTCCCCCAACTGTACCTGCATTGCCCAAGAGCGCAGTCGGCTCGCTGCTCCGCCGGCATCGATAGACGCTGCCATCCTGGACCAGCAGCGCTCTCTCCTTGCTCTGGGAAGGAGAGAACAGGCTGTCTGAAAGACGAGTCCGAATACAACATCCCCAGGCAACGCTCCCACCCCCAGGTCTCCCTGGGGAAACTGAGGAACGGACCCCTCCACGTGCTCGGCATCACCCTGCCAGCCTCCCTCGTCCCCACCGTATCCCTACCTTCGCCATCCCTACCTGGCTGGGCCGTGGGGTGCTGGGTGGCCTGGGCTGGAAGACCTGCGAGTGCTGCAGTGGGAATGTCAAGATGTGTGGGCCCCTCCTGCTCTGCATCGCTCGAGGGTTCCTGCACTCAGTCATCCTGTGGGAGAGGCCATGAGGGTGCTCAGCGCTCGGCACGCTGTGCCGCTTTAGGCCAGGCAGGGTCCCAGGGGTGCTCCCTGCTGGGATACAGCCCCCACCGGCTCCCCCAGTCCCACCCTGCTGGGATACAGCCCCCACTCCCTCCCCGCCCACCCAATCATGCTGGATCTGCTCTTCCCCCCAGTGCCTGTGAGCTGGCTGAGGTTGTGGCACCTCACACGAGGGACACCAGGAAGCAGGAGCTGGGCTGCCCGAGCTGCAGGGCTTCATTTTGCCCACTGGTTTCACAGGAGGCACCTTATGTCCCCCCCAAGCCCGAGGTCAGGCTGAGACGAGATACAACCCATCACATGCAGCTTCAGCACCCTCGAGAGAGACCTGGGTGGACGGGGCCGCATGGGAGGAGGCTGTAAAACCCCAGAGAGCTGGGGCAAGGACAGCCCCCGACCCCCCTGCCCTCTCCCAGGAAAGATTTCTCCCTCGCCGGGGCTGCAGCTGGGCCACCCTGCACTCATGGGGCTGCACGTGGGTCCATGTCCCCTCTACCTGTCGCCGTGCTGCTGTGACTCCTGTGTCTCGAGGCTGGTGGAGGAGGTCACGGAGATGGGGGGGAGAATCACTGGCCGGAACCGGGGAGACGCATTTTTCCTAGGGAGGAGCCACATGTGGGTGACGGGGAACAAACAACAAACCCTGGCTCAGGCAGCACCCCAAAACCCATGGGCTCGTACCCTACAGCAGCCCTTTGTCCCCAGACAGGGCTCACTGTCCCCCTGCTGCCGGACAGGGCTGTGCAAGGGGCTCGTCAGGGTCGGATGCCCTGACAGACGCCCAAACCCCCGCGTCCCATACAGCGGGGCATCACCAACATCTACGTCCTCCCAGCCCACCCACGGTGCCAGGTGCTACTCACGGGCTGGGCAGCTTCAAGTTGAGGGGTTGGTCACAGGACAAGCAGTGGCAGTGGGCCTGTGGATACCTGGTGAGCAGAGAAAAAGGCTGGCTGAGATCCTGGGGGGGCCGTGGCTTGTCACAGCTTTGCCACAGCTGCCCCCAGGAGCAGGGCACACTCAGGTCACCTTGGCCCCGCCAGCAGCTCCAAAAACCTGGCAGCTGCTCAGGGTGGGCAGGGACACGGGGTGAAGGGCACAGGCGCCCACGCCTGCCACCCAACCGGCCCTCGTGCCGCTTTCATCGGCGCTAATTAGGCCCCAAAACCTTGCCAGGAGGGCAGGTCACAGGTCAGGTCCGCAGGGCGCTGCGTGTCACAGCCCTGCGTGGCGGGGACGAGCCGCTGCCCCTCCCGCCTCGGCCCGCAAACCCATCGTACGCACACCGCGGTTTTGGTCTGGGAAGACCCTGTCCCGCAGGTGCCCCCTCCTTGTGCCTTCTCCCGTGTCCAGAAGCTGCTGCAGGCTCCTGGTGGGAGGAGAGGCACAGCTGCTTCCTCATCCTCCCTGGCTGAAGTGCTCCTGTGCCAGGGTACCACTCTGGCCGGGATAGCCAGAGGGGACAAACGAGGCGAGTGCTGTCCCCAAAGCCACCACTGTCCCCATGCCACTCACTTAATCCCAGCTGCATTATCAGCCCCTGTCTGTGGCAGCTGGTCCTTCAGCAGCTTCAGGGTGCTCCTACAGTGCTGCAGTTGCTGCTGGACAGACTCCAGCTCCAGGCGGTCCAGCTGTGGATGGGTGCAAATGTCAGTCAGCCGCCCCGGAATGGGACGTGGCGGTCCCCAGGGAGGACAGCCGGGAGGGAGGGCCCTCGGAGGGAGCTGCCTTAGGCTGTCAAGCCCCGAAGGTGTCAGTTTTGCACAACGGGGACAAGCCCGCACTCACCTTGCTGTCCATCACTTCCCTGAGCTGTTGCTGGACCTGTTGCAAGCCCTGCTCCTGGGCCACCCCCTGGCTCTGCATCTTCTCCATTGTTTCATTCAGCCGCTCCATTCGTGCCTCAAACTGGCTCTGGCTGACTTTGCTGCCCAGGGCGGTCTTGGTTGCTTTCTAGCAACAGGGAAAGGCAGGAGAGAGGTGGGGAAGGTTTGATGAGTGATGGCCAAGGGGAGCTTGTGTCAGGAGGAGAAGTGGCTACACGGCCCCGCTTGCCCCATCAGGCCGGGGGGCTTGGTCCCACCAGCCAAAGGGACCTGGTGGGAGACAGCGGGGCCTGGTGTGGGACCCACAGTCGGTCTGGAAATCCTCCCTCCCTCTGTCTCGTTCTGCCACTGAGCACCCAAAGGGCATTTGTCACCGTGGCCGAGATCCCCCTGGATGGAACCGGGACCCCTCCAGGACGTACCACATCGACTCCCAGGTCCTCCTTGTCCGCTTTATCTGTCTCTAGCCTCCTCAGGGACTGGAACAGAGCCTTCAATGCAGAAAGCAACCCATGATGCCACAGCACGGTTAGAGCTGCCTCCCAGCCAGCCGGGCACCCCCACCCCCTCCCAAACCTCCAGGAAAGGCATTTTGGAGGTCTGCACAGCTGTGAGCAGGTTGGCAGGGGGACAAATACCTTGTGGTCCCCATCCTGGGGGCAGCACGGAGGATGCTCTGACCCCATGGAGCTTTCAGTCACCTACCTTGATATCTCTCTGCTTCTCCTCAGAGCCATCCTGGAGGGTTCCCACAGTGGAGCTGAGCATCTCATGCTCTCCTTGCAGCTGGGTGATTCTGGCCTCGATGCGTTTCAGCATCTTCTCATCCTGCTGCAGGGAGGAAGGCGACAAGATGGTGTTGTGCCAGGAGGGACTGGCTGCAAGCCCGTGTGCTCGGCCAGTGGCCGTGGGCTATCAGTGCCAGCAGGACATTTGCCTCAAGGTTTTACATTCTGCCCATGGTGCTGGCTTGTACAAGCCAACCTGGGGGGCAGCAAGGGGCTGCTCCACATTACAGCAAAGCACAGCCAGCCGGGAGGGGGGTGCAATCAGCCCCCTCCCAAGGCCCCCACACCAGCATCTCCCTACCTGTCTCCTCTCCTTCTGCTGCCTCTCCACCTTGCCCGCTGCCTTTTGGGACTTGAAGGAGTCCACCTGCTCCTGGAGCGTCTCATAGTGCTGCTGGAGCTGCTCCACCTCAGCACTCCAGTCCCTGCTGTAGACAGGGTGTACTGCCGGCCCGTCTGCCTGCTCCCGCCTCAGGCTCTCCACCTTCGCCCTCAGCTCGTCCAGCTGCAGGAAGAGGAGAAGGAATGGGGTGGCTGCAGCCAACAAGCCCAGCTGCCATGGAAGCTCAATGGCCCCATGTAGTCCAGTGACGTGGCCGGGAACCCTGCCAGGATCACCGCGCCGAGCCAGAGGGCGGTGGCACTGCTGCTTCCAGACCTCACCTGTGGCTGCAGGTGGTCACCCGTCTTGGCCACCAGCTGCTCCAGCATGGCCTTGGTCATCTCCTGCTGCTGCAGCTCTCCCAGATCCTGCTGTGATTCCTGCGGCACCAAGCTGGCCAGAGAGACAGTGGCATGGGCAGGCTTAGCCTCTGTAGGGGAGTGTGCCCCAAACCACAGTGGTTCCAGCCCCCACCCCTGGATCCCTTGTGGCCCCAAGGGGTAGAAGACCCTCTCCCATCCTTTTACCCCGGCCGCAGGGTGGTCTGGTGGCTGCCATCAGCTTTCCAGTCCGCTTCAGGCACCTGCAGCTTTCCAAGGGTGTCCTCCAGCTGTCTGATCTGGGAAGGGCAATGGCACAGAGTCAGGGCACAGTCCCCCATGTCGTTCCAGCACCGGGGGGCCCTTGGGCTGCCCCCTCCCTGCCCAACCTCCCCTGGCATCCCCACAGCGCACTCAGAGTCTGACGCCGGCTCACCTTGCCCTTCTCACCCTGCAGGTCGCTGGCCAGGCCCTGCAGGGAGGACAGCTGGCTCTGCATGTCGGCCAGGACTCCGGCGGTGTTCTCCTGATCTAGAGAGACACGGTCCAAGAGGAAACGCAGTCGGTGAGAGGGTCTCACGCTCGGGGCCAGGCTCCCAGCATGGCGAGGCCCTTACCCAGAGTGTCCCTAAACCAAGGACTCCCCCACAATCCCCCCCAGGACTCCCACCTCTCTCCAGGAAGAGCAGGTAGAGTTTCTCAGTTTCAGTGCGGTCAGACTTGGTGACCGCCAGCTGGTCAACCTGCTCCTTCAGGGCAGCGCAGAGGTTGCTGAGCTGCCTCAACTGGCCAAGAACCTCCGCCATCTCCACGCTGCAGCTCGGCTGAGCCTGTTGGCCATCTCCTGGGACCGCCGCCTGCATTCCCAGCGTGACGGTCTGGGTGCCAGGTGACCCTGGCTGTGCCCCGACTGTGGGAGTCTCAGCACTAGGTGACCCGGGCTGTGTCACCACAGTGGGGGTCTTTGTACCAGGTGACCCTGGCTGTGCCCCGACTGTGGGAGTCTCAGCACTAGGTGACCCGGGCTGTGTCACCACAGTGGGGGTCTTTGTACCAGGTGACCCTGGCTGTGCCCCGACTGTGGGAGTCTCAGTACTAGGTGACCCTGGCTGTGTCACCACAGTGGGGGTCTGGATACCAGGTGACCCTGGCTGTGGCCCCAGGATGGGAGCCACGGTGCCAGGTGACCCTGGTTGTGCCTCCGCGATGGGGGTCTGGGTGCCAGATGCTGAGCTTGCCCGACGCTCGTTGTTCCACTCTGAGTCGAGGGGCTCAGCAAGGGCTGACTTGTTCCCACTGCCCTGCTGGGAAGAGAAGGCAAAGGAGAGCAGGTTTATAACCAGCTATGTAGCAGCAAGAACAGAGCCCAGCCCCGCCACCCTCCCCCACACCCATATGTCCCCATTCCCTGTCCCCAGAGCACCAGAGCCCAAAGAGTGCCCACCCTGTGAGACCCCCCAGCTCCTGTGTCCACAACTGCCTGGCCCCTTCCCCAGCCCCCTTGGTGCTTCGCTCTCATCTGGGCTTGCAGAAGTTGAGCAGCCAATCCCAGGGGATCAGCAAACACCCGGCTGACTCCACGTTCTGGGTCACCAAGGCATTTCTTGCTCTAACAACGGGATTCGGGGCTCCAGACCTCTTGGGCCAGACCCGCTGCCCAGCCCAACGTGTTGTGCCTACCTGCTGGGAGCAGCAGACCCAGGAGGGATCCGGAAACCAACTCAGAGTGCTAAATCATAGACTCAGAAGATGCTTTGGGTTGGAAAGGACCTCTAAGCCCATCCAGTTACCATGCGCAGGGACACCTCCCACTGGATCAGGGGGCTCCAAGCCACATCCAACCTGGCTTTCAACACCTTCAGGGATGGGGCGGCCACCACTGCTCTGGGCAACCTGGGCCAGGGCCTCCCCACCCTCACAGGGAAGAATTTCTTCCTAATACCTAATCTAAATCTTCCCCCTTCCAATTTAGAGCAGTTCCACTTGTCCTGTCACTACACACCCTTGTAAATGCTGGGAGCTGCACCCAAATGTCCCTCTGCTGTCCCCTGCTCCCACTCGCGCCAGCAAGACCAGAAGGGCAGGGAGCTGAGCAAGGACGTGGGGCTGCGTGGTCACCCCAAAGGTTCTGGGCGGCGCTGGGGCTGCAGTCCTGCTCCCACAGATGGGATGCCCCAGCACTCACCACTGCCACACCTCACCCGCCTCCTCCTCCTGCTGTGATACCCACCAGAAAATACCCCAGCACCCCACGTTCTCACCTCCTCTGGCGCCAGGTAGAGCTCCTGCCTTTGCTCCAGCCTTTTCTGGGGAAGGAAGGCACGCAGGGGTCAGCCCAGCCACAGAGCTGGGGGGTTGAAGGATGAGACCCCCAGGGATGGGACACCCAGGCAGCCTGACCGGCAGGCAGCGGTGCCTGTTTGTGCCCTCTCCAGAGCAGCGTGTGGCAGGCAGAGGGTGGGGAGCTCCAAGTGGGGTGGGCTGAGTCCCCACCGTCCCCTTTTGGGACACCCTTCCCGCTCTTCCCTCGCAGAGCCCTTTGCACCGGGTGACACTGATGGTGATGGCTGCGGCGTAGGGGCTGGGCTGGCAGGGGGACGGGGAGAGGGACAGAGAGGGGGGCAAGGGCTCATTTCCCTCCCGGGGTACCAAGCTCACCAAGCCAAGGACCTCCTTGATCTGCTGGATGTCCTCTTCCATGCGGGCCTGCACTGCCTTCATCTTGTCAATCTCTGCGAGGAGTGCCTGGGAGAAGGGGGTGGCAGGGTGAGCCCAAGAGGAGGGTCCCTGGGGACCACGACCTTCACCCTCACTGCGGTCAGCACAGAGGCTGGCGACAGCGCAGGGTCCAGCCACGCCAGCGGAGCCAAGGGCACCGAGGGATGTGTCGGACCCACCACGACTCGCTGATGGCAGCATGGGGAGAGCCCAGAGCAACCGGAGCAGCATTTCAGCCCCAGCTCTTCCTCCCCTTTTAAAACGCCATCCTTTTCCCGCAACGCAGCCCCACGCGCCGCCGTGAGCCAGACCTTGGTCTGAGGGCAGCACGATGGCAGCGACCCCAGAGAGCGGGTGTCTTGCAGGGCACACCCAGAGCACTGTCAAGAGCCTCTACCTTGGAGATGCCGCTCTCGTTCTCTTCCAGTGCCTCCTTCATCCGTCCCTCGTCGGTGGCCACAGAGGTGACCCGGGGGCTGCTCACGGTCCCCTGCAGCGCATCCATCCTGGGGACAAATGGCCCGAGACCCCTGCCACCATGTCCCCTTTCTTCACTGGGACTTCCCTCGGCCATCTCGGTGCCCCCTGGGAGGCTGCTTGGGCTGTGGCCCTGCTCAGGGACAGGCACATACTCCAGGCCCAGGTGCCAGAGCATGGCCTGCAGCAGCCTGCGCAGCTCTAGGTAGTTGACGCAGCCGGGAAAGTTGATGGCGGCATCCAGCATCTGGGACATGTTGAACGCATCCATGGCTGCTGCCCTGCCTGGGAACACAGAGCTGCCGGGAGGGGACCCTGAGTGCTGTAAGCAGTGGGCAGACGGACGTCTTCCTCCTCCTGCTCACCACAGGCAGCAAGTGACGCGCAGACAGCAAGTGACCTGCAGACACCAACTGACCCACGGAGAGCGAGTGACCCGTAGACACTGAGTGCCCAATGCAGGGGGACAGGTCTCATTGTGATGTCACCCATTGCCAGGCAACGCCCCCGGTGGGCACTGCTCGGGACCCTGATGGGGCATGGGATGAAGTTATTCCCAGGGACGGCAGATGCCCAGGCTCTCCGCTGCCTTTTCCAGTCCTTCTCAAGTTCCTAGAGTCACACACGGAAATGTGAGGGTTTTGTCAGGAGTCCACATCTGAGCTGACCTCATGGTGCACCCAGGGATGTTCAGAGACAGGCTCTTTCTTTTTACTGGCAGAGGCAACGGAGCGCAGAAGTTGTAGTTGTTCTCTGGCCTTCCGTTGCCACTCCTAGAGACACTCCTAGGGCACCTCAGCCCTGTGTCGTGTCTGCCTGCTCTGCACTCATCTGAGATGCCTCATGCCATGAAGAATGGACACAGGGACCTCAGTGCAAGGAAGGACGTCCCAGTGCTGCGTTACAGTGGTTTCTCGTCAGATGATGCTCCACACGTGAAGTGACCCCGAGACACAGGCTTTTATGGAATCCACAGGAACAGCTGTTTGTGCTCACTCAGGTTCATCTCACCTCAGGCACACAAAGCCTGGTGACATTTCAGGTGTCAGGGGTGGTCAAAGATATGTGCAGGTCCCTTCAAATGCAAAAGGAGCAGTTCACAGAGGCAGGGCAACACCTGGGGGCATCCTCTTGGAGGCTGTTTGGAGTCTCCTTTGGCCACCTGAAATGAAAGCTTATGTCCAAAATAAGGGCACACGAACATGTCCCTCCTCGTGTTCAGGACAGTCTGTAGAGGGGTTAATTGCAATGGTTCGTGTCCCGTGCCACAAAGAGAGCTCAGCCTGTCTCTTCTCCTTCTGCTGTATTTACCAGATCACCACTGGCTGCATTGGCCATTGCCACGCGTTCAGCCCCACATTGACTTACAGAAATCAGGGTATCTTCTCAATTTAACGTTCAAATCCAGGCACACAGAGCTACAGGAGATGCCAGGCCTTGCAGGAACAGCAGAGGACCTACAGAAACACCATTCCCGTTCAGGGTGGGTGTGTGACAGACACCCCAGACGTTGTCACACGGAGTGCCGTTTGCTGCTCGTGAGCCCGTGGCGGATGCCATCGGTCAGAGGCATCTGCCATCAGGTGCCATCAGAGAGGCAGGATCGGTCCCTCCTCCACCCAAGAGCTGCAGGCATTGCACAAACACAAAGCACATCACGCTGAGGTCTTACTCACACTCGTGACGATACCGCCAAGAAACACACTAAGCATTTTCACAGGGTGCCTGGATACAGCTTGTCTTCAAAGACAGCATCCCGCAATGATCCTTATGGAAACAGAGTTGGAAATGGAAAGGGCATTCAGTGGGAACCCAAACGAGCTCTTGCTACATAAGGATCCGTAAAAGAAGCAGCAGTGAGAATGTGGGACCACTGCTGAGTTTAGTAAGCTAATTTAGGTGTAGGTAGATCTGAGATAATCTGTCTATTCTTTGCCTCAGATATCACCAGAAAGGTCTCCCAGGCCTTGGAGCTTTGAGGCAGGACTCTGGAGGGCAATCAGTGGTCGATGGGGATTAAGCTTGCTGGTCCACGTCCATGACCTACAAAACAATAATGAGAACTTACAGAGCAGCATTGAAGATGAGAAAATGAAGACTTCTAACACACTTCACACTCCAAGGTCTTTTCTGCATGTTTCAACTCTGCCTGGTATTTGTAAGCAGACAAATGAAGAAAAGTGGAAGAAAATGAGATTCTTTCTTGTTTTTTATCCTTGAAACATTTTCACTTCTGAAATTAATCACATAGTAAACGAGAAATTAAGGTGGCTTTTCCCAGAGAGTTGGCTTTTGGGGGCATTTTGCATCTTCATGAGCCCTTTGGTGCCAAGGTCCCGAACTGCAGATTCTGAATCTGGACTGAATCGGCCTTTAGAGAAGTAAAAGTCAGCAGCAAACCTCCGAGCTTCTGAAGGCGTTTGCAGCCCCCACTGAGTGTCACCAGTGAAGAGACTGCGGAGGGAATGAGCAGGCAAAGTTGTCATCCCTTGGCGCTGCTGAAGCAGGAAGTAAGAGGCACAGTTGAAAGTCAAGTGTGGAGTTTGCTATGAAGGCCCTTGATGGGCTTCATCCAGTGGGAGGTGCCAGCCCTGATCCCGCTTCTCTACAAGTGGGTCTCCTTTCCCTCATGGGATGTTCATGGGTCTTACTGATAGCAGTGAGACCTGAGCGGGGTGATGCTGGGTGCAGAACAGTGGTAAGACTCCTCCACGCCTCCCAGGTGAGGAGGCACCAGAGTGCTGGAGCTCTAAGGAACTGGTGTCCTCTCAGGGACCACAGTGGAAGAGGCCACCATCTGCTCCATCATGGCCTTGGTCATCTCCTGCTGCTGCAGCTCTCCCAGATCCTGCTGTGATTCCTGTGGCACCAAGCTGGCCAGAGAGACAGAGGTACGGGCAGGCTTAGCCTCTGTGGGGGAGTGTGCCCCAAACGGCCCTGTGAGAAATGCCAGCTCACAGATAGAATTTTAGAGAGGACAAAATCTTAGAAGCAAAGAGATTTATACATAAGAGGATGCATAAGAGGATGGACCCTCCTCTATTCACACTGTTTGGTTCCACTCATGTACATTTATTTAGGGTACTTTTAGGTATTCGTTTAGTTTGTTACTTCCCCCCCGCCCCTTTACATGCATACCACCAGCAATAAAATGTTACACATTCATTGCATTCCCCAATATGCCTATACATGTGCATTACCTGTCCCCACATAATATTAAAATGAGTCTTGAAATGTTATTTACATGTCCTTAACAGCGTATTTGGAAACCTGCATTCTTCCCGACGCCCTACTTACTTCAACTATCACAATTTGGCTGAAGCAAAACTTTTATTTCACTATTACAAGCCCCAACCCTGGATCCCTTGTGGCCCCATCGGGTAGAAGACCCTCTCCCATCCTTTTACCCCGGCCGCAGGGTGGTCTGGTGGCTGCCATCAGCTTTCCAGTCCGCTTCAGGCACCTGCAGCTTTCCAAGGGTGTCCTCCAGCTGTCTGATCTGGGAAGGGCAATGGTACAGAGTCAGGGCACAGTCCCCCATGTCGTTCCAGCACCGGGGCCCTTTGGCTGCCCCCTCCCTGCCCAACCTCCCCTGGCATCCCCACAGCGCACTCAGAGTCTGACGCCGGCTCACCTTGCCCTTCTCACCCTGCAGGTCGCTGGCCAGGCCCTGCAGGGAGGACAGCTGGCTCTGCTTGTCAGCCAGGACACCGGCGGTGTTCTCCTGATCTAGAGAGACACGGTCCAAGAGGAAACGCAGTCGGTGAGAGGGTCTCACGCTCGGGGCCAGGCTCCCAGCATGGCGAGGCCCTTACCCAGAGTGTCCCTAAACCAAGGACTCCCCCACAATCCCCCCCAGGACTCCCACCTCTCTCCAGGAAGAGCAAGTAGAGCTTCTCAGTCTCAGTGCGGTCAGATTGGTGACCGCCAGCTGGTCAACCTGCTCCTTCAGGGCAGCGCAGAGGTTGCTGAGCTGCCTCAACTGGCCAAGAACCTCCACCATCTCCACGCTGCAGCTCGGCTGAGCCTGTTGGCCATCTCCTGGGACCGCCGCCTGCATTCCCAGCATGACGGTCTGGGTGCCAGGTGACCCTGGCTGTGCCCCCACGATGGGGGTCTGGGTGCCAGATGCTGAGCTTGCCCTACGCTCGTTGTCCATCTCTGACTCGAGGGGCTCAGCAAGGGCTGACTTGCTCCCACTGCCCTGCGGGGAAGAGAAGGCAAAGGGAAGTAGGTTTATAAGCAGCCATGCAGTACCAAGACCAGAGCCCAAAGAGTGCCCACCCTGTGAGACCCCCCAGCTCCTGTGACCACAGCTGCCCGGCCCCTTCCCCAGCACCCTTGGTGCTTCGCTCTCATCTGGGCCTGCAGAAGTTGAGCAGCCAATCCCAGGGGATCAGCAAACACCCGGCTGACTCCACGTTCTGGGTCACCAAGGCATTTCTTGCTCTAACAACGGGATTCGGGGCTCCAGACCTCTTGGGCCAGACCCGCTGCCCAGCCCAACGTGTTGTGCCTACCTGCTGGGAGCAGCAGACCCAGGAGGGATCCGGAAACCAACTCAGAGTGCTAAATCATAGACTCAGAAGATGCTTTGGGTTGGAAAGGACCTCTAAGCCCATCCAGTTACCATGCGCAGGGACACCTCCCACTGGATCAGGGGGCTCCAAGCCACATCCAACCTGGCTTTCAACACCTTCAGGGATGGGGCGGCCACCACTGCTCTGGGCAACCTGGGCCAGGGCCTCCCCACCCTCACAGGGAAGAATTTCTTCCTAATGCCTAATCTAAATCTTCCCCCTTCCAATTTAGAGCAGTTCCACTTGTCCTGTCACTACACACCCTTGTAAATGCTGGGAGCTGCACCCAAATGTCCCTCTGCTGTCCCCTGCTCCCACTCGCGCCAGCAAGACCAGAAGGGCAGGGAGCTGAGCAAGGACGTGGGGCTGCGTGGTCACCCCAAAGGTTCTGGGCGGCGCTGGGGCTGCAGTCCTGCTCCCACAGATGGGATGCCCCAGCACTCACCACTGCCACACCTCACCCGCCTCCTCCTCCTGCTGTGATACCCACCAGAAAATACCCCAGCACCCCACGTTCTCACCTCCTCTGGCACCAGGTAGAGCTCCTGCCTCTGCTCCAGCCTTTTCTGGGGAAGGAAGGCACGCAGGGGTCAGCCCAGCCACAGAGCTGGGGGGTTGGAGGATGAGACCCCCCAGGGATGGGATCCCCAGGCAGCCTGACCGGCAGGCAGCGGTGCCTGTTTGTGCCCTCCCCAGAGCACCGCGTGGCAGACAATGAGCGGGAGGGGGCGGAGAGATGCAAACGAGCCGACGAGACAGCCAATGGAAGCGCGAGGGGGCGGAGAGATGCAAACGAGCCGGCGAGACGGCCAATGGAAGCGGGACGGGGCGGAGAGATGCAAGCGAGCCGACGAGACGGCCAATGGGAGCGGGAGGGGGCGGAGAGATGCAAACGAGCCGACGAGACGGCCAATGGAAGCGGGACGGGGCGGAGAGATGCAAACGAGCCGACGAGACGGCCAATGGGAGCGGGAGGGGGCGGAGAGATGCAAACGAGCCGACGAGACGGCCAATGGGAGCGGGAGGGGGCGGAGAGATGCAAACGAGCCGACGAGACAGCCAATGGAAGCGGGACGGGGCGGAGAGATGCAAACGACCCGACGAGACAGCCAATGGGAGCGGGAGGGGGGCGGAGAGATGCAAAAGAGGCGCCGCGCGCCGAGGACGCCGGAGACGTCAAGGAGGTTCGGCTCGGCTCGGGACCGCTCGGCTCCATTCGGCACCTCTCGGCTCCATCCCTAAACTCGCATCTCCGATCGCCTACTCTCGGCTCATCGCCGCTCCCCTCGGCTCGCTTCGGCCCCGCTCAGCTCCCCTCGGCTCGATTCGTAAGCTCTCGGCACCATTCGACTGAGCTCGGCCCCGCACGGCCCCGCTGCGCTCTTCCCGGCTCCGCTCGGTTATTCTCCACGGCTCGGATTGCGTCGGGTCCGGTCGGGTCGGCTTCACTCGGCTCGCCTACGAGCCGAGATGCGCGGCGGCGGGAATAGCGGAGAGCAGCCGAGAGAAGCCGAAGAGAGCCGAGAAAAGCCGAGCGAAGCCGAAGGGAACGGAGAGGAGCCGAGCGGCAGCGCCAGGGCTGCAGTGCCGACTTTCGACCACACGGCGGCAGCAGAGAGCGCTGAGCGGCGTCGGGGGCGGTGTCACCGCCGTCGAAACAGGCTCGGCCGAGTACAGCCCGAAGCCCGCTGCCTGCTCCCGTCGGGCGCTTTAAGCCACCCCGTTGTGATTCCGATGGCAGAATTCGTAGAAAAATTATAAAACAAATAAAAACTTAATTAGCACTAAACAGAGCAGTCACGGGAATTGGATAGGCTCCTCCTGAGAACTCAGCCAGAAGGGGAGGTTCGGAGCGTTAAATAGCGAGAAACAGGAACGCGTCCATTAATAACGCCCTGCCCGCCCGGATTTACACAGACAGAGCCGCTCGGGGAAGCCCAAACCCCGGGAACGGCGGCTCCCTCGGCCGAAAGCCAAACCCGTGCGAGTCCCACCCGAGCAGCACAAACCCGTGGGTCTGCTCTCTGCTTCTGTGGCTGCATCTCGAGCAGCAGGGATGGACTTAATGGATCTAAACACGGCTTCAAATCATAGAATGGGCTGGGTAGGAAAGGACCTTAAAGATGATAAAGTTCCACCCCCCCGCCACGGGCAAGGACACCTCCCAACCTGGCCCTTCAACACCTCCAGGAATAGGGCAGCCACCACTTCCTTGGCAACCGGGGCCTCCCCCCCCTCATCATGAAGAACTGCTTCCAAATGTCTAACCTAAATCTTCACCCTTCCACTTTAAAGCCACCCCACTTCCTCCTATCATTACAAGCCCCTGTAAAAAGTCCCTCCCCAGCTTTCTTGAAGCTCCTTTCCACACTGGAAGACCGCTCTAAGGTCTCTTCTCCAGGCTCTGAATTTCCCTGACGATTGTTGCAGCACCCTGAGCAAAGCGCGCATCACACCTGGCTTCTGAAATTCAGCCCAGCTTCTTGCACAGGCCCCCTTTTCCCCCCCGCCCTTTCACCTCGTCCTTCCCTCTGTGCCCCTCCAGAGCTGGAAGTGGGGGCCGCGATTGATCAAGGGAATGTCCTCCCTGTCTCTGAGACCACCAGTAGCCATGGCTCTTCCCCACAAAGGGGGAAATGGGGAGGTCTTAGTTTTCAAATCAATATTGCTATAAAAAAAAACCAAAACCAAACAACCAAGAAAGCCAAAACCAGGAAAAAACTACAAGAGCAGTTTGAACGGTTTTCGTAGATCTCTAATTACTCAAATGAAAGAAATAAATTGTTGAACAGCAGCTCTCTCTGCTCGTCCCACTCAGCGCTCAGGGTGCTGGATTACGGCCGCAGGGGTGGGAGGGTATTGGTCTTCGGTGGCCGTGAGGGGTGTCCATCGGAGGATGCGAGCCTGTGCTCTGTCGGGGCGGTGGAGCCTGGGGGCGAGGGGCAGGATGAGTCCCCCTCCGCAGCCCCCGGGGCAGCTCTGCCTGCCTAGGATGGGGCAGGCAGCAGACACCAGAATTGGGGTGCCGCCCCACCCCAAAGCAGGCGCGCTGTTTCCCAGGACCC